>JAMLFY010000005.1:29044159-29195349 GCA_030441495.1 Dalbergia oliveri | reverse complement strand
CAGGTATAGGTCGAACTATGAAGGTGAAAAAGCTAAGCCCTAGGTTCCTTGGCCCATTTGAAATTCTCAAGATGGTCTCAGGCGTCCGGCATAGCCCTACCCCCGATCTTCTGCAATCTCCACGATGTTTTCCATGTCTCCCGGTTACGGAATCAATCTAGACCCAAGTCATGTTAAGAGGGAACATGTACAATTAAGGGATGACCTCTACATTTAACCCTGCCTCCTACGAGAATTGTAGACGGAGATCAAGCAACTAAGAAACAAAACAGTACCTTTGGTCAAAGTCGCGTGGGGACGCGGAAAGCCGAAGAATTCAGCATGGGAATTGGAGGCCAACATGCTAGCACAATATCCCGGATTCTTCAGGTAATGAATTTCGAGGACGAAATTCTTTTAAGGAGGGAGTAATGTCACAGCCCCAATTTTCGCTAAACTTTCAAAATGACCAAAATGCCCTAAGGTCGTTTCACCCGAAACACGGGGCGGGCTTTGGGCCATCCCCATAGGGTTCATATGTTATATGAAGGGGATTGTTTGAGTGCGAATGCCTAACGAGCGGAAAACCTCATTTATGAGACTACGCTTAAACGACCAAAATACCCGGTAAAGGATTAAGGCAGTTTTAAGTTTCGTTTTGACCCGGACTTCGTCCCGAGGTTTAAAACAATGATTTTAAGGCATGAACTATGTTTACTTAAGTCCGGGAGGTCCCGGGCAGTTTTGGTAAAAATTACGATTTTGCCCTTGCATATCGCATTTTTAGCTTAATGAGCTGTTCAACTCTAACCTAAGCAATATTAGGCTCTAATTAAAGGTTAATTAATTTCCATAATTAACCTAGGGCCAAAACCATCATTTGAAATTAATTGGAACCTAAAATTGCTTGGGAAAATTCAAACTTCATTCTAGTCTCTTTCTTTAAAAAGAAAAAGAATCTGTGAATAGTGTTGAATAGTGTTTCCACTATTCACGTCATCTTCTTTCAAGGAGAAGTTGTCACACTCACATCACTAGTCTTGGAGGCTTTGACTCCATTAAACCTTCTCAACCACCTCTAACCTAGGGGTCTATAGTTTTAATTAACCAAATAGTGTACCTAGAGTACCTACTTGACAACCATCAATCCTAAGCCTAATCTATGTCACACCAAAGCACACTTCTAGACCATGATTTGAGGAGATATTTCTCCTTCCCAAGGCTGCCAAAAGTGGCGCCACCCTCCCCCTAGAAATCACATAAAATTAGTCTAAGTGGTCAAGCTATCTTATGACACATGTCTTGAACACTTTCAATCAATGTTCAACTTCCAAGAAAAATGTCTTTCAAGATTCAAAGAATAATTTATATGGTCAATCAAGGTTTTCAATTCACTTCTAAAATAAAAAGAAATATGTCTTTCAAATTCAAAAAGAATGATTTGTTTTTGTGGTCATTCAAGCTTTCTATCAAACTTTTTCAAGACAACATGTCTTACAACACCTTACCTATGCTTTGGGAATTTAAGTCTAGAAAATTTTCTCCTCTTTTGGGCATAGGGTGCACGGTTCCCTTAGCCTTGGCAGCCCAAAATTTTGTAATTTTATACATTTAAAAAGGTTTGAAAATAAGCTACAATTCTAGCCATGCTCTAGGACATGCATAGCTAGACTTTTCACCATGCTTTGAATGACTAACACCATGCTTTGAACAAAGACATTTCTTTTCCCCAAAAAGGCCACCATTATTTAATTCATTTTACTTCTCTATAAATAGGTAGCTTAGGGAACTTGAAGCACCTTTGTTCATTTCACTAAAGCTTAGAGTTTAGAGCACTTTGGGGTCTTCTTTCCTCTCAAGTTTAAGAGTCCATCTTCTTCACTTCCTCTCAATCTCAAACTCTAGGTAGGGAGCTTTTCAAGAATGCTTTCTTTTATCTTAATGCTCAATGTTTGATCTTGCTTGAAAGTTGTGTTGTAGTGAGTTTCTCTCACAAGTTCATTCGGTTTTCTCCTTTTTCTTTCCCTTTCATTTTCGGCCTTAGGGCCAAGATAAGGAGGGCTTGATGATGAGAGTTGTATGTTGATGTTTGTCACATGAACAACCTCTAAAGCTTGAGCTTTCTTAAGATAAGTTTATTATTTCCAAGTTTTCTCAAGACATAGTTATGTTTCTCTTGAACCTTTGAAAACCCCATTTCTTTTTCTTGAGTTTCGGCCATGAAGGCCTTTGGGACTTGGAAAAATGGTAGCTTGATGATGAGGGCTTCATGTTGATGTAGGTCACATGAACAAAACTCTAGAGCCTAAACTTGGTTTCTAGGCCAAGTGTGTTTTTCGGTTTCTTTCCTTTATGTTGGTCATGAGTTTTGTTTTGTTAAGAAATGTAGAGCATTGTGAAAATACTCAATGATGAGGGCTTGAGATGTTGGTGTTTGAATCACCAAGATCTTAGTCCCTAGAGTTCAAAAAAGAATATATATGGTTGCTTCCTCATGATGAGGTTTCGGCCACCTTATGGTTCTTGGTGGAGGTATTGGCTCTTTGTACATAACTTAGCAACACTAGTGTTTTCTTTTCTTGTGAGGATGAGTTATGGGATGAAACTTTGTTTCCTTTAAAGTCTTGCAAGAGCTCTAAACAAGACATAAAAGAAGTTGCATCCATGTTTATTTTTATGCTTTGCATAGCATGTTTAATTTCAAGCCATCACTAAGCAACTTAAGGATTAAAATGAGAATGTGCATCATCACTTAATTAATCTCAAAGCCTACCTATTTCAACCTTAAAGTTGATTGTTGATTTGGAGTGAAAACTTCAAGAGGCCTAGAGCACTAAAATAATAGAACCTTGCACCTCATGTTTATCTTTTGCCTAGCACGTTTATGTTTCAAGCTTTGCATCTCATTTTATATTTCAAGTCATCACTAAGTGCTAAGAATAAGAATGGAGATGCATTTCATATTTACTTTGTGTTATCACTTTACTTTCAAAAAGGCTATAAAATGAAACGCATAGCACGTTATTTTTAATGTCGTCACTTAAAATTTTAGAGCTCAAAGACTTGCCCCTTTCATTCTAAGAAAAGAATTAAATCAAGGAGGTACTTCCTTGAATATCATCGGCCATGTGGTGTAAATGGCTCTAGGATGAGTTTCATTTAACTACAAGGGCCTATAATGCATGACTTAGAATTTTTCTAAGCTTAGATGCACCCAACTAAGGTTTTAAACAAGTTTTCAAGTTTTGCATCTTGATCAAGGGTAAGATTAAATGGCTACTGCCCTTGGCGTTTTATGTTGAGTTTTGGCAAAATAAACTTTGACCTTATGGAGTTCTGAAGTCCTAAAAAGGTTCTAAGAGAAACTAGCAAGTTATATGTTGAAAGTAAGGTTTTTCTCATGATTTTATGCCTTAAGGGTTTAGGTTCTCCTTAACAGTTCCAGCACCTTAAATTCTATTTTGGGTGGTCTAAATATGTTGATTTACCTTGCTAAGTATGTGATATTTGTTCTAGACTTTTAAAAGCATCATTAGTGACTTCGTTTGCCTAATATGTGAATTCTAGAACTACTAAAGAATGGCAAAGTTAGTTTCTGCCCAGCCTTGATAAAATAGTTAGAATCACATTATAATATGCCTAGATGTGCGGGAGTGACTCATAATTGGCTTAGGTATTAATTCCTACACCAGACAAAGTCGGAAGCGAGAAAGGGCTTAAAACGCATTTTTCTAGAACACATAATTCATCAAACGTGAACAACTACATAAGCTGTCCAACCATAATTAAATAGGAATTAGAACTTAATGGATTATGGTAATGAGGTTAATCAATCCCATTAGCATGCAAGAAAACAATGGGATAGTTTGAGGTTACCGAATGAGAGATTTCTGCCTTAAGGGATGATTATGTGTCTCGCATTTAATGATGAATTGATGTGTTATCTCATGACATATATGGTGCCATGTAACTATTATCCTTAAATAATAGTTTTGTACCCTTACGTTATTGCTTCTTTAAAAGACCTTAGAGATGCCGAAGTAGTAATTTTTGTGTTACGCATTAATTATGCGGCATCTCACAGTAACATGTTAAACTTAGGGTGACTTAAGATATGAGAATGTAATCCTTTGAAACCACCAAACGAAGGGTGGGGACGATGTGATTCTCCCCCTAAACCCGTACTTAAGGCTCAAAGTTGACTTATCCCAAGGGATGAAGTCTAATGCTAGTGACGACTAGTGTGGTATGAGCTCATAACCTAGAGATTTCTCAAAAGGGAGAAAGTTAGGCGGCCCAAGTTAGTAAAGGTTCTTATGTCACCTAAGTAACCAAGTTATATGATTTATGTTCCATGTAACGAAGTTATATGATTTATGTTCCATGTAACGAAGTTATATGATTTATGTTCCATGTAACAAAGTTATATGCTTTATGTTCCATGTACCCAGTTATATGCTTTATGTCCTATGTACCCAGTGGCATGATTTACGTTCTATAATTCAAGTATATAGCTCATGTAACACAAGTGCCATGTTAAAAAGAATGGATTCTCGGAAATTGAGATTTTAGAAAACTCATAATTGAACCAATATATGTCCATGGTTTTATAAATAAACCAGAACCCTGGAGACGTAGATGATGACACATAGAATAGGAGGAAAACCCTACTGAGTTTCTTTAGCAAGAAAACTCACTCCCTCTATCTCTCTTTCCATTACGTCTTCAGATCGAGATGGCGACCTTCGTCCTATTCATTGAACACCGACATGGGAGATCCACCATGACAGAGCTTGGGTCATTTCATTTGAGGGCTCTTGCACCGTTCGTGTGTTCGCATTTCTTGGACGACCCTTCTCTCATCCGGTAGATAGCTACCTCTTTACCCCGACGTCTCCTTATGATGATGCGATGATTTTTGAGCACGCCGTACGCCTGATGAGAGGATTCTACGGACTCACTCTGCCAGCTCTGGAAGGGTCCCAGAGTACGTGCCCCTCACTCAGGCTCAGGAGGATCCCTCAGAGGACTCTGCCACTCCACCGCATATGCCCATGGGTAGTGAGGAGACGGTGACTGCCTCGGAGAGCCCGGTACCTGGTCCACGGCCTCGACGTAGGGGAAATGTCCAAGCCTTCCACCATGCCCGCTCCAGCAGAGCTTCATCATGGAGGACCTCTCGAGTGCCTACTCCGAACGCACTTCGTCCATGGATTGGTTACGTCCGCCTTACCCATGGCATTAGCTTTAGGATAGAGGGTAGTCCTTAGTGCACGCACTACATGTAGAACGGATAAACCTTCTTTTGTATTGAGGTTATCCACTTTAGATGTTCTTGGGAGGGATGTTCCTTTTATGATTTCTGGTTCTGTGGTTTCTATTTACATGTATTTCCGTTTAGTATTTGCATCATCTCATGTACTTGAAGAGTCCTACCATAGGGTAGGCATATTATTATGTATGAAGTATTTCAATGTGATGTTATATTTGATCTGGAGCCACTTCTATGTTTATATTTCTGCACTTTATAATCCGACCCGATAAGATACGCGCGGCTTCTATTTTAAAAAAAAAAATGGCTCGTATTTTCTTTAAGTTATTTCTCTTTCTCATAAAAGAACCATGATAGTAAGTAATGACTGATATTTGACCTAAGTACTTACTAGTAGTATTGGGACAGATGTTAGGTTGTTACATTTTGGTATAAGAGGTTTAAATTCTCACGAGCCTAAGATTGGACTTGTCTTCTTAAGCATATTTGCTAGAAATGTCATGAATAAGAGTTTTAGGATTAAGTTATACATGACTTCTGCTTTTGTTGCACGTGCCATAGTAACTTGCTCACTTTACTAGGAGGATTGAGCCTGATAACTCAATGTTGCCTGTTTTGTGTGTATAGGGACAAATGGCACCGCGCGACGTCTCAGGACTACGGCAAATGCTGACCAAGACAATGCCGCCGCCTCCTCTACGCCAAATGGCTATAGCTATGGCACGGTTGTTTGACCGGATGGATGACAAATGTAGGCTTCCCCCTATCCTAGATTCAGAGCATGTTCGCTTTGGAGAGTTTCGTAGGGCGAGCCCACCCACCTTCAAGGAAACTGCTCAGCCTAGGACCATGCCGAGGAATGGATCCGAAGCATGGAGAAGATTTTTGGCGTGATACCGTCTCTCTGAGGAGCAAAAGTGAGGTTCACCTATATGCTCGAAGGTGACGCAGTTCCTGGTGGGCTGAGCCCAAAGCGCTGGAAACGGCTAATGGGGCCATCAAGTGGAGGTTTTTAAAGTTCACTTCTATGAGAAGTACTTCCAGAGTCTGTCCGCAATGCCAAGGAGGTGGAGTTCATGCAATTGTTCCAAGATAATCGGACGGTGGCACAATCCTGCTAAATTCGAGGACCTCATCAGTTCTCGAGGATGTACAGGCCAACCCTGGCGAGATCCTGGAAATGTCTAAAGTATGAAGCGGGGTTGAGGCGGAGCTCAAGGTAGCAGTCGCTCATCTAGAAATTGGGATTTCCAACCCTGGTAAACAAATGCCGCATGATTGAGACGGACGCGGGAGTTGAATGCAACAAAGTTGGGCAACTCAGGCAACAAGAAGCTGGCACCTCAAGGCCGCGTTAAGAAGGATCGCAGAAGTTTAACCCCAACAGCGGTCCCAATCGGGTCCAAACCTAGGGACCTCGGAAAAAGGACTAGAGCGAAGAACAACAACAACAACAACAACAACAACAAAAACAAGCCCACAAATAATAAGGGGAAGGCACCACAAGGGATATCTTCCACCCCACATGCTGAGTGTCCTAAGTGTCAGAGTTCCATGGAAGCTTGCCGTGTTGGGGCCGGGTTAGCGTTTGCTGATGCTGAGAAGCGGGACACTACTCCAAAGATTGTCCCAAGAGGAATCAGCCAACCCCAACCCCAAGCCGCAACGTCAAGGAAGGGTCTATACCCTCAATGCGAAGAGACGACGTCACCAAGGATCTCGTTAAAGGTAAGTGTGAAATGAACGGTAAAAACCTAATTGTACTATATGATTCTGCGCAACCCATTCCTTTATATCATACTCTTGTGTAGAGACCCTAGGTTTGAACATGCTGAACTCCCTTTAATCTTATTGTCTTACCCACTGGGAAACCAGTTAGAACTAGCAAATGTTGCTTGGAGTGCAGTTTCATCCTAGAAAATACCGTTTGTTCTAGATTTCGTATGTTTACCCATGAAAGGACTGAGATAATTCTGGGCATGGATTGGCTTTGGGCTAACCGTGTCTTGTTAGACCTAGAGAAAACCATCACCTTTCTTCCAATTCCCCTGAACCTAGGGAAACCATGAGGATATACCTAAATGTAGACCTCCTGTGGTAAAGGTGAAAGAGGTTACATTCTTTGGCCGCTAGTGATGTCGACTTTGAGCAAAGCATAAAGAATCCCGTAGTGAGAAACTATCCCGAAGTATTTCAGATGAAATCGGAATTTCCCTAAGAGAGATTGAATTCTCAATAGAGTTCTCAGGCACCGGACCCATATTCCATAGCCCCCTATCAATGCCCCCTTGGAATTGGCAGAGTTGAAAACCCAACTCGAGGACCTTTTGGAAAAGAATTTCATTCCAGGCCAAGCGTCACCTTGGGGAGCCCAAATATTGTTTGTGAAAAAGAAGGACGGAAGCATGAGGATGTGTGTCGATTATAGGCAGTTGAACAAAGTGAGACTGAAAATAAGTACCCTTTGCCTAGAATTGATGACTTGATGGACCAATTGAGAGGTGCAAGTAGTGTTTTCTAAGATTGACTTGACTAGTTATCATAGATTAGAGTTAGGGATGAGGATATACCCAAGACGGCTTTCCGCACTCGATATGGACATTTCAGAGTTTGAGTTATGTCTTTTGGTTTGACCAATGCTCAAGTCTTTCATGGATTATATGAATAGGATCTTTAGACCCTATTTGGATAAGTTCGTGGTTGTCTTTATAGATGATATACTCATTTATTCAAGGACCACAGAAGAGCATGAGCAACATCTAGTAACGGTTAGAGGTTTTGAGGAGAAGAAACTTTATGCCAAGTTGTCTAAATGTGAGTTTTGGTTGGAAGAAGTGAAATTTCTAGGGCATGTAGTGTAAGGAGGAATTGAGTCGATCCTAGTAAGGTGGAAGCGGTGATGAATTGGGAACAACCTAAGACCGTGAAGGCTCGAGATAAGGAGCTTTTGGGGATTAGCTGGCTATTATCGTAGGTTCATCAAGGGATTTTCCAGATCGCATTACCTTTAACCAAGCTTACTAGGAAAAACACCCTTTTCGTCCTGGACCCAGATTGTGAGAAAAGTTTTCAAGAACTGAAGCATAAGTTGACCTCTACCCAGTCCTAGTTCTCCCGACCCTAAGGAGCCTTTTGAGGTATCCTTGACGCTTCTGGTAAGGGCTTAGGTTGCGTCTTGATGCAAAATAGGCAAGTGGTAGCCTACGCATCGAGGCAACTCAAGCCACATGAAATAAACTACCCCATGACCTAAATTCCGCCGTTGTGTTCGCTCTAAAGATCTGGAGACACCATTTGTACGGGGTAAGGTTAAAGGTGTTCTCCGATCACAAGAGTTTGAAGTATCTTTTGATTAGAAAGAGCTAAACATGAGGCAAAGGAGGTGGATGGAGTTCTTGAAGGATTATGATTTTGGATTGAACTACCATCAGGAAAAGCTAATGTCAAATGCCCTAGTAGGAAATCCTTACACTTGTCCCACTTAATGATTAAGGAGGATGAACTGATTGAGGCTTTTAGAGCCTGAACCTAGGAATAACCATAACCCCTATGGGTATGAGAGTTTGCCACCTTAGTGTGTCAAGTGATTTCAAAGGAGAATCACTCAAGCCCAAAGGGAAGATGATGAGTTTCAAGAGACTCTTGGGGCGGTAAAAGCTGATAAGTTGAAGGGTTTCAGCCAAGGAAAAGATGGTATGTGGAGGTTTGAAGGACGTATATGCATACCTAGGCGGTGACCTTCGGAAAGAGATTCTCGAGGAGGCCCACAAAAGCAATTTTTCAATTTATCCTGGTGCCACCAAGATGTACCAAGATTTGAAAAATGTTCTGGTGGCCCGGTTTGAAAAGGATGTCCTGCAAATGGGTTAATAGGTGCCTAGTGTGCCAGAAGGTGAAGATAGAGCACCAAAAACCCTGGAATGTTGCAACCCCTATCTATTCCCGAATGGAAGTGGGATAGCATCTCGATGGATTTTGTGAGACTGGACTACCAGGACCCAAGCGAATCATGACGCTATATGGGTAATAGTGGATAGATTGACGAAGTCAGCTCACTTTACCTATTAAAGTGACATATTCCTTGGATAGGTTAGCACAATTGTATATCCAAGAGATTGTGAGGCTACATGAAGTCCGTCAACAGTAATCTCGATCGGGATCCGGTTTACGTCACGGTTTGGGGAGCCTTCAGAAGGCGTTTGGTTCAAAGTCTGCTTGAGCACGGCTTACACCACAACGATGGCCAATACGAGAGAACAATCCAAACTTTGGAGGATATGCTTAGGGCGTGCGTTCTAGACAGAAAGGGAGTTGGGACAAATACCTGCCACTAATTGAATTTGCGTATAACAATAGTTATCACGCGAGTATTGGTATGGCACCGTATGAGGCCCTTTATGGACGAAAATGTAGATCACCTATGTTGGTACGAACCTGGAGAGCAAAGTCTAATTGGACCAGACTTAGTGAGGAAACGAGGAACAAATTAAAAGGATAAGGGATAGGATTCTTCCTGCTCAAAGGGACAGAAAGGCTATGCGGATAAGCGGCATAAGCCGATTGAGTTCCAAGTAGGAGAACATGTTTTCTCAAGATAACCCCAACCACGGTATAGGTTGAGCTATGAAGGTGAAAAAGCTAAGCCCTAGGTTCCTTGGCCCATTTGAAATTCTCGTAGAGTAGGGTCTGTAGCATACCGCATAGCCCTACCAGGAATCTATCCAATCTCCACGATGTTTTCCATGTCTCCAAGTACGAAATATCAATCTGACCCAAGTCATGTACTAGAGCCGGAACATGTACAATTAAGGGATGACCTGACATTTAACCTGCCTCCTCTGCGAGAATTGTGGACCGAGGAGTCAAGCAACTAAGAAACAAAGCGGTACCTTTGGTCAAAGTCGCGTGGGACGCAAAAAGCGAAGAATTCACATGGGAATTGGAGGCCAACATGCTAGCACAATATCCCGGATTATTCTCAGGTAATGAATTTCGAGGGAAATTCTTTTAAGGAGGGGAGTAATGTAACGTCCCAGAATTTTCGCTAAACTTTCAAAATGACCAAAATGCCCCTGAGGTCGTTTTCACCCGAAACACGGACGGCCGGCTTTGGGCCATCCCCATAGGGTTCATATGTTATATGAAGGGGATTGTTTGAGTGCGAATGCCTAACAAAGGAAAAACCTCATTTATGAGATCTCTACGCTTAACGACCAAAATACCGGTAACGGGATTAAGGCGTTTTAAGTTTCGTTTGACCCGGACTTCGTCCAAAGGTTTAAAACAATGATTTTAAGGCATGAACTATGTTTACTTAAGTCAGAAAGTCCCAATTTTGGTAAAGTACGATTTTGCCCTTGCATATCGCATTTTTAGCTTAATGAGTGTTCAACTCTAAAACCTAAGCAATATTAGGCTCTAATTAAAGGTTAATTAATTTCCATAATTAACCTAGGGCCAAAACCATCATTTGAAATTAATTGGAACCTAAAATTGCTTGGGAAAATTCAAACTTCATTCTAGTCTCTTTCTTTAAAAAGAAAAAATTATGAATAGTGTTGAATAGTGTTTCCACTATTCACGTCATCTTCTTTCAAGGAGAAGTTGTCACACTCACATCACTAGTCTTGGAGGCTTTGACTCCATTAAACCTTCTCAACCACCTCTAACCTAGGGGTCTATAGTTTTAATTAACCAAATAGTGTACCTAGAGTACCTACTTGACAACCATCAATCCTAAGCCTAATCTATGTCACACCAAAGCACACTTCTAGACCATGATTTGAGGAGATATTTCTCCTTCCCAAGGCTGCCAAAAGTGGCGCCACCCTCCCTAGAAATCACATAAAATTAGTCTAAGTGGTCAAGCTATCTTATGACACATGTCTTGAACACTTTCAATCAATGTTCAACTTCCAAGAAAAATGTCTTTCAAGATTCAAAGAATAATTTATATGGTCAATCAAGGTTTTCAATTCACTTCTAAAATAAAAAGAAATATGTCTTTCAAATTCAAAAAGAATGATTTGTTTTTGTGGTCATTCAAGCTTTCTATCAAACTTTTTTAAGACAACATGTCTTACAACACCTTACCTATGCTTTGGGAATTTAAGTCTAGAAAATTTTCTCCTCTTTTGGGCATAGGTGCACGGTTCCCTTAGCCTTGGCAGCCCAAAATTTTGTAATTTTATACATTTAAAAAGGTTTGAAAATAAGCTACAATTCTAGCCATGCTCTAGGACATGCATAGCTAGACTTTTCACCATGCTTTGAATGACTAACACCATGCTTTGAACAAAGACATTTCTTTTCCCCAAAAAGGCCACCATTATTTAATTCATTTTACTTCTCTATAAATAGGTAGCTTAGGGAACTTGAAGCACCTTTGTTCATTTCACTAAAGCTTAGAGTTTAGAGCACTTTGGGGTCTTCTTTCCTCTCAAGTTTAAGAGTCCATCTTCTTCACTTCCTCTCAATCTCAAACTCTAGGTAGGGAGCTTTTCAGAATGCTTTCTTTTATCTTAATGCTCAATGTTTGATCCTTGCTTGAAAGTTGTGTTGTAGTGAGTTTCTCTCACAAGTTCATTGGTTTTCTCCTTTTTCTTTCCCTTTCATTTTCGGCCTTAGGGCCAAGATAAGGAGGGCTTGATGATGAGAGTTGTATGTTGATGTTTGTCACATGAACAACCTCTAAAGCTTGAGCTTTCTTAAGATAAGTTTATTATTTCCAAGTTTTTCTCAAGACATAGTTATGTTTCTCTTGAACCTTTGAAAACCCCATTTCTTTTTCTTGAGTTTTCGGCCATGAAGGCCTTTGGGACTTGGAAAAATGGTAGCTTGATGATGAGGGCTTCATGTTGATGTAGGTCACATGAACAAAACTCTAGAGCCTAAACTTGGTTTCTAGGCCAAGTGTGTTTTCGGTTTCTTTCCTTTATGTTGGTCATGAGTTTTGTTTTGTTAAGAAATGTAGAGCATTGTGAAAATACTCAATGATGAGGGCTTGAGATGTTGGTGTTTGAATCACCAAGATCTTAGTCCCTAGAGTTCAAAAAAGAATATATATGGTTGCTTCCTCATGATGAGGTTTCGGCCACCTTATGGTTCTTGGTGGAGGTATTGGCTCTTTGTACATAACTTAGCAACACTAGTGTTTTCTTTTCTTGTGAGGATGAGTTATGGGATGAAACTTTGTTTCCTTTAAAGTCTTGCAAGAGCTCTAAACAAGACATAAAAGAAGTTGCATCCATGTTTATTTTTATGCTTTGCATAGCATGTTTAATTTCAAGCCATCACTAAGCAACTTAAGGATTAAAATGAGAACGTGCATCATCACTTAATTAATCTCAAAGCCTACCTATTTCAACCTTAAAGTTGATTGTTGATTTGGAGTGAAAACTTCAAGAGGCCTAGAGCACTAAAATAAAGAATAGAACCTTGCACCTCATGTTTATCTTTTGCCTAGCACGTTTATGTTTCAAGCTTTGCATCTCATTTTATATTTCAAGTCATCACTAAGTGCTAAGAATAAGAATGGAGATGCATTTCATATTTACTTTGTGTTATCACTTTACTTTCAAAAAGGCTATAAAATGAAACGCATAGCACGTTTATTAATGTCGTCACTTAAAATTTTAGAGCTCAAAGACTTGCCCCTTCATTCTAAGAAAATTAAATCAAGGAGGTACTTCCTTGAATATCATTCGGCCATGTGGTGTAAATGGCTCTAGGATGAGTTTCATTTAACTACAAGGGCCTATAATGCATGACTTAGAATTTTTCTAAGCTTAGATGCACCCAACTAAGGTTTTAAACAAGTTTTCAAGTTTTGCATCTTGATCAAGGGTAAGATTAAATGGCTACTGCCCTTGGCGTTTTATGTTGAGTTTTGGCAAAATAAACTTTGACCTTATGGAGTTCTGAAGCCCTAAAAAGGTTCTAAGAGAAACTAGCAAGTTATATGTTGAAAGTAAGGTTTTTCTCATGATTTTATGCCTTAAGGGTTTCTTCTCCTTAACAGTTCCAGCACCTTAAATTCTATTTTGGGTGGTCTAAATATGTTGATTTACCTTGCTAAGTATGTGATATTTGTTCTAGACTTTTAAAAGCATCATTAGTGACTTCGTTTGCCTAATATGTGAATTCTAGAACTACTAAAGAATGGCAAAGTTAGTTTCTGCCCAGCCTTGATAAAATAGTTAGAATCACATTATAATATGCCTAGATGTGCGGGAGTGACTCATAATTGGCTTAGGTATTAATTCCTGCACCATAGACGAAGTCGGAAGCGAGAAAGGGCTTAAAACGCATTTTTCTAGAACACATAATTCATCAAACGTGAACAACTACATAAGCTGTCCAACCATAATTAAATAGGAATTAGAACTTAATGGATTATGGTAATGAGGTTAATCAATCCCATTAGCATGCAAGAAAACAATGGGATAGTTTGAGGTTACCAAATGAGAGATTTCTGCCTTAAGGGATGATTATGTGTCGCATTTAATGATGAATTGATGTGTTATCTCATGACATATATGGTGCCATGTAACTATTATCCTTAAATAATAGTTTTGTACCCTTACGTTATTGCTTCTTTAAAAGACCTTAGAGATGCCGAAGTAGTAATTTTTGTGTTACGCATTAATTATGCGGCATCTCAAGTAACATGTTAAACTTAGGGTGACTTAAGATATGAGAATGTAATCCTTTGAAACCACCAAACGAAGGGTGGGACGATGTGATTCTAGCCCCCTAAACCCGTACTTAAGGTCGGGAAGTTGACTTATCCCAAGGGATGAAGTCTAATGCTAGTGACGACTAGTGTGGTATGAGCTCATAACCTAGAGATTTCTCAAAAGGGAGAAAGATTAGGGCGGCCCAAGTTAAGTAAAGGTTCTTATGTCACCTAAGTAACCAAGTTATATGATTTATGTTCCATGTAACGAAGTTATATGATTTATGTTCCATATAACGAAGTTATATGATTTATGTTCCATGTAACAAAGTTATATGCTTTATGTTCCATGTACCCAGTTATATGCTTTATGTCCTATGTACCCAGTGGCATGATTTACGTTCTATAATTCAAGTATATAGCTCATGTAACACAAGTGCCATGTTAAAAAGAATGGATTCTCGGAAATTGAGATTTTAGAAAACTCATAATTGAACCAATATATGTCCATGGTTTTATAAATAAACGAGAA
Organism: Dalbergia oliveri; assembly: GCA_030441495.1. Lineage (NCBI taxonomy): Eukaryota > Viridiplantae > Streptophyta > Magnoliopsida > Fabales > Fabaceae > Dalbergia > Dalbergia oliveri. Next base: position 29,180,889 of record JAMLFY010000005.1, on the reverse strand, counting down.
CCCTGGAGACGTAGATGATGACACATAGAATAGGAGGAAACCTCCTGAGTTTCTTTAGCAAGAAAACTCACTCCCTCTATCTCTTTCCATTACGTCTTCAGATCGAGATGGCGACCTTCGTCCTATTCATTGACACGCCGACATGGGAGATCCACCATGACCCAGAGCTTGGGTCATTTCATTTGAGGGCTCTTGCACGTTCGTGTGTTCGCATTTCTTGGACGACCCTTCTCTCATCCGTAGATAGCTACCTCTTTACCCAGACGTCTCCTTATGATGATGCGATGATTTTTGAGCACGGTACGCCTGATGAGAGGATTCTACGGACTCACTCTCCCAGCTGGAAGGGTACCGGTACGTGCCCTCGCTGACACTGGAGGAGGATCCCTCAGAGGACTCTACCCCACTCCACCGCATATGCCCATGGGTAGTGAGGAGACGGTGACTGACCTCGGAGAGCCCGGTACTTGGTCCACGGCCTCGACGTAGGGGAAATGTCCAGCCTTCCACCATGCCCGCTCCAGCGAGCTTCATCATGGAGGACCTCTCGAGTGCCTACTCCGACGCACTTCGTCCATGGATTGGTTACGTCCGCCTTACCCATGGCATTAGCTTTAGGATAGAGGGTAGTCCTTAGTGCACGCACTACATGTAGAACGGATAAACCTTCTTTTGTATTGAGGTTATCCACTTTAGATGTTCTTGGGAGGGGATGTTCCTTTTATGATTTCTGGTTCTGTGGTTTCTATTTACATGTATTTAGGTTTCAGTTGTATTTGCATCATCTCATGTACTTGAAGAGTCCTACCATAGGGTAGGCATATTATTATGTATGAAGTATTTCAATGTGATGTTATAATTGATCTGGAGCCACTTCTATGTTTATATTTCTGCACTTTATAATCCAACCCGATAAGATAACGCGGCTTCTATTTTAAAAAAAAAAAATGGCTCGTATTTTCTTTAAGTTATTTCTCTTTCTCATAAAAGAACCATGATAGTAAGTAATGACTGATATTTGACCTAAGTACTTACTAGTAGTATTGGGACAGATGTTAGGTTGTTACATACAACAAGATTAAGGTCTAGATTTATAGATCATGAATACTCTATGGGCAAGGTAACTTAAAGCATAGAAGCACTCCTTAGGGTAAAGCACATTGGAGTACATATCCATGTCTTCCACCTTATAAGGATCATCCTCAGAAGTTCTTCAAATATAGCTTAACTCGATCAAACTCCTCAAACTATGGGCTTTAGCAATTTGAGCCTATGTAATTACTATAACTAAAGTTTCCTAGTAGATATTCATATTTTGACAGAGATTGATTGTGCATCCTTAGTTCTTGGTAAGCATGGCAAGGAAGAAATCCTTCATCCGTGACTATTAAGATTAAGCTGTTTAAGATATTGATGTCATCATAAAAATTGGCTTATCCACAGGTCCAAGTTCCAAGGGTAGTTATTCAAGATTCTACAAGGGACTTCATGCCAATTCTCACTTCCTTATTGTTTGAGCACAAGGCCATACAAGTACAAAACTTTAACATCCCATCCTGCTTTGTGGATTGACGATTCCCACAAATCAATCCAAGGTCTTCTGCGTGTTTGTCCTCACTCACACGTTCCCTGAGAACTTCCTCAGAGGTCACCCATCCTAAAATTTCTCCAAGTCAAACACGCTTAACCGTGGAGTTCTTTAGTGATGGGCTCCAAAAAGAAGATGCATTTTATTAGTATAGGTAGTACCAATCAATTCATACAAGTCATCCTTAACTGTATAGTCTAATACCTACATAGTCTAAGGATCCTTTACATTCTGGTGTATAATCAGTTCATTTATGCACCCCTTCGCTTAGAAGCCTACAGGCGTTACAAAAACCAAAAGGATCAATTGTGCCATTTTTTTTGAGTGTTGACAACTCCCTCTCCAAAGAAACCAATTCACGATTCGAAGTATCACTCTTACCTAGAGGTCCCTCAAGCTCTATCATCTCCTCCTCTTCGCTTTTCTCTTGCCTATAGGAAGCGAAAACATGGAAGACATGATGTGTAATTCCAAAATATCATCAATTTGGATTTGTCATGACTTGACTTGGGCATGTGATCTCTATGTCTCTCTATATACATATTTTAGTATTAAATCCATTTATAAAACATCATTTTCATCTCTAATAAATCTGGGCTCTTTGAAAATATAATCATCGTAAAAACATATCATAATCAACTCTAGCACAAATATCTAAAGTTAGAAAACAAATCATTTCTCAATCTTTGAACATATCTCTGACTCAAAATATGAGTTGCTCTCTATACAAGATATACATGAAAATTAGAATTATGTAAATACAAAATAATCATGATAAATCAATGCACTCTATCTCTTTGGTCCAGGACATGCCGTCATGTGCACTAGAGCACTCTATCTCTAATCAAAATGCAAAAAGGAGTTCTTCACTCCAAAGTGAAGCTTACCAGCTGGAACTTCTCTCCTGTTGGAAGGAGGTAGATGAGAAGGACCGCGGAGCTAATATATTTGTAATGAAAAAGGAGAAGGGTGAGTTTCATCTAAAACTTGTACAAGGCCCTCACCCATAACCCTCTCATGGGACAACCAAGAGAACAAATAATCATACATATATATATGCTCATCAAAACCAGTAATGCAATTTCTCTTAAATCATTTCATTACATGTACATAGTAATTCTTAAATCAATAATCTCTGGAAAACATAAATACAATACTCTACTAGAGAAACAGGGATCTATGGTTATGCTTCGTATAACAAAATATAATTTCACCGGTTATGCTTGGCATAACAAAATATAATTTCTAGGTATGCACGTCAACCATGACATAACGAGTTCTCACTCTATGATCCCTTAGGATCTAGATTGGACACCTAACTAGGTTTGGATCTGTCTATGAGATTGTCCTATCAGGACAACTTGGTATAAGGTTAATGATTGGTTCTAGCCATTAACTGAAATTTCTGTAACTATTCGTCAAATCTCTAAATCATAAAATCATATCATTTCTAAAACCCTGTTTTGGATAAATCTCTATAATATATAAATATCTGCTCTTGAAATCATCATGGAAATTTCTAAATCTCTAAATCAGTCAAAACCATACTCTAGCTCTTTAATAAATCATTTAGCAATAATGGTCCCATGAGTTTGCACTAAAACAAATATTTCATGCTCTTGTCGATAATAACTATTTTCACAATTTGTAAAACCATTCGAAATCTCTAATATTTTAGAATCATGCAAACATGTTCCTAATCAAGGAAAATAACTCTAATGATCAACATAAGGATCATAGGAAATGAACCTACTCACCTGGAGGGAGGAAGGATGGCTTAACACACAACGTTTCGAGGAGTGGAAATGGCACCAATACTCCATTAAGCCACAAAACTCAAGATTACACTCTAACAATGATAAGAGGCATTTATGCCGCTTATTGACTTCTAAACCTTAGTTCCTTGCATGAGTTTTTGATGTGTTATTGAGGAAAATAATAATGATTCTTAATTTGCACCTCATTGCACAATTTTAAGAAATCATTGACTATTGCACCGTTTTTGGGAATAATTAGGAAAGTTACTCTTGTTGCATTTAACCCGCTCTTTGAGTATGGTTTTTTGTTTATAGGAGCATCGGATCGCATGCAAATTGTCAAAGGAAAGATTGGGAACTCTTTGGAAGGAGCTAAGATTGCAAGGAATAAAGAAATGCAGGAACTCACCATTCGGTAGAGCACTATAGCGCTCGCAGAAATATCAATGTGAAGAAGTTTGTGTAACCCATTCTGGTGAGTGCTCCAAGTGCTAATGACACTCCAAGTCTAATGCGAATTAACCTATTTCCTGGCTGATCCGTTTTAGCCCAATTTGGGCCCTTTCTCTCTTAAAGCAAAAGACAGGAACGTAAAAAGGAGGGGGGATCCAAATACCTAGTTTAGAGTTTGGAGTTTCTTTTGAATTCTCTCTCTTCTCTCATTCTTTCGCTCACTTCTAGGCTAGGATTCATAGTTTATTGTTTGTTCTTTATTTTTCTGGTATAATTGCTGATTTTCTCAAGGATTTTGATTGTGAAACTCCCCTCATGGAGGAGTAATTCCTTGCGTGCACAGAGGATTGAAGATCAAATTTGTTCTTGAGGTTCACACTTTTAAATTCAAGTTCATGGTTGGTTTTTCGTTCTTTTACTTTCTCTTGAAAATTTGATTGCAATGATATTTGCGATTAAGTTTTGAAAGTTGTTGATTGTGTGTTCGTTGTATGCATAATTGAATACGTTGGGAAATTGAGTTAATTGATTTGATTAATTCCAATTGGTAAAGGACAAAAATTCTTTGGATTAGGCAACCGCAATTGATAGCTAATTTACCATAGGTTTATAGGGTCATGATTTGATCACTAGCTCTTGTGTTAATTGAACCCTTAGCGGTAATACGTTCGTATAGTTGTTAAGTGAATTCGTCGCCTTTTGTGTGAAAGCATGATTTGCGTAGGTTGTCATCACCATGAATTTACATGTTTGAACCAATGATAGAACACATCTTGATCTGAAGGAAGTCTTTGTCAGGTAACTCTTGCATTATAATTTTTCTCAATTTAAATTCCTGTTAACAATTCTTAAACCCCCAATTGCATTAGAATCAATTACATTGCTTCCATGCGAGACGACCTGATCGTACCCTTGCTACATTTTGGTGCAATTCAGCAATGAAAAATACCTTTTTAATTTGTTGTGAGTGGCGACACTCACATCAAACAACCTCTGATTGCTCAAACACAACTTTGACAACATTGGGGGAGCACCCCCACTGACAACAATGAGAGAAAACAACAACCTATTTATCAAGATATGAAATGGGAAAGAAAGGAACAAGAAAAACCCATAAAACTTACTTTGACCTCTTGGAGGAGGAAGGATTTGAGGAAGAGAGGGGAAAGGGAGTGGAAGAGAGTTAGAGTTCGGTTTTGGGGAATGAAATCCCGAAAAATGGGGTGTTTAAAAAGGGGGTGGGGGTTCCCTTCCAGGAAACGTTACCGTTTTGCACTATTTTAGCATAATTGATTCAGCTATAGCGGTCCTCTCACTCGCACCCTAAACCGTGCCAGCTTTGACCGCTATAGCGGTCAGGGATGCAACCACACTGACCACTATAGCGGTCTTAAAGCCCTCTCACGTGACAGTTCACCCAAAACTCAATTGATTCCTGTCACATAACTTCCAGATCACACGCTTCCATATCATCTCACTTATTTACATTTATTCTTCTTCCCATTAACTTTAAAACATAAATGTAAATAAGAAATACCCTCGCATTTGGATTCAAATAAAATATCAAAAAAGTCAAAGCTCTAACCATTCAAAATCCAAATTTTGGGTTTTAGTTCAATCCAGAAGTTTTCAAGATTTTCTAAACTTGAAGGCTCAAAACGAAACATTTCCAGGGTTTCATAAAATTCGTTAAAATCACTCTTCAACTCATTTTCCCTTTAGGAACAATTACAGAGACTTTTGATCCCAAGAATGTTACTTAATATATAGCCCTCCAAGGAGGTGTAGGATCTAGACTTAGTAAAGTTAGAACCAGCGTAGGTCCAAGGAAAACCTAATGCCAACACTGAAACTTCCTCTGTTAACATGTGTACACGGGTATTACAAGATTTTTGTCAAATTGATAGTACCTACATGAATTTATAAGATAAATTTGCACCCCATATCAAAAGCATTTGTTTATGTTAGGTACTTGCTAAAATTTAAAAACATGTAACAATGTGCAGACGTATTTTTATTATTTACCCTTTCACTTAAAGGAACAATAACAAGTGATGTAGCATGTTAAGACCAACAGTTTTCTGTCCATATTTTTTCATATATTATGGACTTGGAACAAGTCTTTAGCACAATAAGAGGAGAAATTGAACAAAGCAACAGTAGTGGCAAGAAAATTTATCTCTAAAATAGTTCAGATTAGTGTCTTAAAGAAAGAGTTTAAGTTGGTTGAGAAAGCAGAAAGTAAATTACATGAAAAATAAATTAGTAACAAGTTAAGATTACTTATTTGAGCATTCAATTTGGATTCACATACTAGTAGCTCCTGTCATGATTTTTCAACTTCTACACCAAACAACATAGGGAAAAGGAAAAAATAAAATAAAATAAAAGACGTTTTTAACATGTAGATAAACTTTTAAGATCACATTCTTTTTATTTGTTATTACTGAATTTGGGATAAAGCTATTGAGGCCTTATTCATACACATGGGTAATAGTTAAATGCTTATTATATTTCACACCAAATTTAATAACAAGTGCCACAATTTTGACTTTTATTGGATACCATTAGATGTGAAACCATTAATGTACCTCATCTAGTGCCTTAATCTATTGGGAAAGCTAGTTGATAACATAGTAGTAGAGCCTTGATGAAGCTATCAAAGGTTCTATGACGAAGAGATCTAAAGTTTGACCTTTGATACCCTTATTTTCCAACTAAAAAGTTACGTTTTGACGCAAAATTAGATAGACATGTGTATTACACGCTTCAAGGCCTGTTAGCTCTTGTGTGACGGGCATGTTAGATAAAAAATCTTTAATGTGCCTTCACCTAATAGTGTAAGCTTTTCAAAGAGTTGGATCATGATCGTGACATTTAGTGAAAGCACATCTTATCTCCTATCAATTATTACATATCTAAACTACTCTAACTCAAATTATCAAAAGTTCATTAACCAAAAATGGTTAGGATTTTAATCTTAGACATGTCCTTCCTTAAATTCAAACTCACCACGCTTATATTGCATCAAATATTCCAACAGATGCAAACTAACATTGTAAACAAGCACATCTTAAACTCAAAAGGAGAAACCACAAGAGATTGCATTCCAATAAACAGGGCTTTACTTATTTACCTATGTACCCAACTCAAATGAAGGTAAAGAGTCAAAAAGACGGGATAGAGCACCCTCCATATTCTAGTACGAGTTATTATGGTAGCATTTGTTTATTGCCTCCGGGGATAAAAATACAGAGACATTGGAGATACAACTTGTTTGGTGGTGGAGGGCAGAGAACAAGGAACAGAAAAAATAAAATTTCTATCCCTAAAATATGGGGGACAGATTGAAAATAAAATTTAATCTTTTTATCTTCTAATAATATCAGGATATATATTTATTGTTTATGTCTTCATCTCCTTTACTCTTTCCTATATTTACTGTTCGTGTCTGTATTTCCTATCTAGGACAGTAAACCATATTCTATTTGTTTAGAAATCTTTGCAACACCCGGCCTTAACAAATAGAGGATCTACTTGCCTACTTCCCCAATAGAGAATCCAATTAGGTGACTGTAACACATGCTGGACCATCCTACGTTCACAGCTGCTACATATTAATTGGCAATTGCAATCTTATTAAAGCGTAATCGACAACAAAACATCCTCCAACCAGAGTAGATCTCAACATGAAAGTGAACTAAAAGACATGTAATGCTTCCATCCTTCCTTTACTTTCACATTATTTTGTCCTGACGATAGTTCAGTGGTTTGAATCACAAAAATCAGCATGGACGGAGCAATTAACGTTAACGTTAACAAAAGAAGAATAAAACCCACATTGACACGCACCACATGAATAAAAATACTACAAGAATGAACAGAAAATTCAAAACTCAACATTAACAAAAGCAAAAAAACAAATAAATAAATCAATAAAATACCACTAATATCGACATGAAAGAATATATAAAATATAAAGTAGACAAAACCTTCAAATTAGCCTCTCTTAACTTTTACATAGGACACACTGTTCCTCTAGGAAGGAAAAAAATTAGACAAACTAGTCCCTCCAAGGAGGAAAAAAAAAAAAGGAAATAATGGTCTTTTTCTTTTTGTTGGTCAAAAGGAAATAATGGTCTAAGCGTTGGTAAATCCACAGCCTCTATGATAAAACTTCTTGAAGTGACCCAATTCTTAATGGGCCAGGCCATAATGAAACTTGCAGAACCCCCATGGCCCTACACAGTCATTGTATCTGCTTCGACCAAAAACAAGTGACTGAATCTTGCCTTGATTTTTATCATGTTTTTGTCCCAACCACAAAATGAGCAACTCCATTGGACAAAATTAAGTGCCCCAATCGCAGTGATGATGTCATGTGGGACGGCCCATATGAGAGATACCAACGGAGCAAACATAACCAGGGTGCTCTATTTGGACGAATCCTTAAGGATATGTTTGATTGAAGAATAAAAATTGAAATAAAATTTTTTTAATTGAGTTTTATATGTAAAATTAAATATGAAGTTCAATTATTAAAATTTTACCATCTTTTTTACTTGCAGGACAAACATACCCTACATAGGGACAAACCAATTTCTTTTAAAACCAATTGTTACATGATACATGTCTTATGATGATTATTTTATTTTTATTTCTATCATATAAATATTACTTGTTGAAGAGGTGAGACCAAAATTGGAGAGAATTTTAATTTTCACTCAATTTTAATTTTTTTGATATATTGATGTAGCTAATAGTGGGTTCAAAAAATGGGATCCAAAGTGGAACTTTTCTGTGGAGATGCTCTACAAAGTGTGGTTGACCAAGAGTTTCTTCAAACTAAAAAAAAAAAATTAAAAATTAAAATAGGAAAAAAAAATAGGAAAGAGCGAGAGTTCTGCTGCTACAACAAAACAGCCGCTAATTACGTCGTATTTTGAGCGTCTTTTATGAGAATAAGCATGCAGTTGCTGCTAATTTATCCTTGGTCGACCCATGGATAACATTTGGCTCTCACAATTGTATGATTTGAGAATGTGACTGCCTCTCATTGGTAGTTAGGCATACTATACAAAAAAAAATGTTGTTATAATGATGTGTTATGATTATTGGTTGTTAGATTAATAAATAAATTATATTATATTATTTTATTTTTATTTAGTAATCATCATAATTTCGGTCAGAATGGAAAGGCGAGAATGAATTCCCTTATTTATTTATTTTTATTCTTGTCAAGTATGTGAATATGATAAAGAAACATAAGTATTTCACAAAAGAAGGATTCTGTTAAAATGCGTGAAATCATCATAGGATACTAACTATTATATACCATACTATTGTTGACTATGTGCATTAATAGTCCAAGCGCTTAAATATTTCAGTTTCTGCCCTTGTGCATGTGTCAGTTAACTGAATTTTCCTTTTGTTTAGGAGGCCACTTAACAAAAATTTTGGCGATAATTTTTCCTACTCAGGTTCTTGCAAATTTATTCCAAGCAATATATGTAAAACAACCTCATTCGTTTTTCATTTTTTTATTTTCTTGCATACCAGAGTGAATTATTTTCATTTAGACGTAGTTTATCAATCCGATTAGACTCATGCTCTATTTATTTTAGATTTTTTTGTGACATCTACTGGCTTTATTTTTTACCAATCTTCTAACTTTAACACAAACTATGTGATATTTTTTACAAGAAGAAATACTACAACATGGTGAAAAAGATATTGTCAAAATTTTCGCAGAAATCACAATAATTATTGAATAAAATAAAAAATATGTGATTAGAGGTGTTTAAAATCAATCAAAATTGAATTAAAACTATAAATTGATCAAAAAATCAAAAACCGATCAAAATCAAAATAAGTTGGTTTAAATTTGTTCTTAATTTATGAAAATTCGAACCAAACTAATTGGTTTTCAATTCTTATCTTCAAAATGAACCAATAACATATTATATTAATTATTATATATATTAATTAAATATATTACTTATCAAAATTTTTCATCCATATTTAAATTTGTTTCATATTTTAACTCAATATTTTGGATTTTCAATTATACATTAATTTTTTTTAAATTTAATCAACATAATTTTTGTTCAAATATTTTATTATTTGTTTAACTTATTAGTTAATAGTATTATATGTTAGCATAACTTCTAGAAATTAGCTTAGATTTCACTAGTCTAATTTAATGTTGTTTATAACTATGTACTTTTCATATTTTATAAAATTTTCAATAAAAACTAAAAATTCAATCAATCCAAACTAATTTAAATTGATTTGGTTTGGTTTGGTTAGGTTTAAAAAATAATCAAACCGAATTAAATTGAAACGAATATATTTTATTAATTGGATCAGTTAGTTTTTATCTCAAAATAAATAGAACCAACATGCAAATTGCCCTAGGCATGATCCACTAATTAAAAATGAAAAGTAATAATTATGACACATCTTTTTGACAATTAATTTAATTCGGACAACATTTTAAGTTATCTAATATTTTTTCTATTTATAATGCATGTTATTGATCTAAGGGTAGATATTCTCTTATATATGTAAAATGTTATTTGTCCTTATAGAGTACATGTAATGTGTTAAACTGATCTGATCTCCTATTAGATGAGATGTGGATCTCATTTAAATAGGATCTATACGTCATTTAATGGTAAATAAGGTGTGAGTTGGCGCAATATCAAACGCAGCAACCATTCTACAGCTACATATCATTTGGCAGCTTGTGTAATGAGTTCACATTCATCACAATATTTTGAGGCAGTGATTTATGATGAATAGAAGCGAGATCAAATGTAGAAAACATGAAAGATGGAGATGCAGCTTCATTGCAAATAAAACAAAATAATTAATATATATTGTCTTTGCTAAGAGAAAATTCCTTCAATGGATGAGTGCCCAGAACTTCCCTGGTGATAACTATCAGAACCATTCCTGGACCAATAAAGCTTTTGGAAGCTTCCTTTTGGGACTACGCACCAAAGCCAATTGCATACGTATATAAGGCCATCGCATCATTTTTAAGTTGTGATTCACGTGTTATGGTGCTTTCAACTGGTGGCAACTTGTGACAATTCTATCAGGAGTAGTGTGATTCTAGCCACTCCAACCGACAAATTGTCCAAACGAAATCTAGACATTAACTAGTAAAACTCTAGGCTATGTTTGGTAAGGGGGTAAAAGGGGATGAAATTTTAGAGTAAAAATTATAAAAATTAAGTGTGTTTGGTTTGTTTATGATTTAGAGGTGAAAAGATTAAGGGAGGAATGATTTCCCCAATTTTTGGAGTAAATGTTACTCCATTTGGGACTGGGTAAATCTTCTCCCATATTCTTCTCATCTTTCCTCAACAACCAGCAATGTGTGATCACGAGGTTGAGCAGCATGTTGTCAAGTCCTAATGGTCACAAATGGTGGTGGTTTTGCCATTGATGGTGGCGATGGTGCCCATGGATGATGAAGGTGGTGCTATGAATCGCGATCATGATGAGGGTGGCATTGCGATGTATGATTTTTACGGTGGGATTTGGTTTTGTATCTTTTCTTCACCAAATAACTTGAAAAGAAACTTTTATTCCCTTCATAGTTAATCCATGAATTTTTGTTCCTCAACTTTTACTCCTCTAATTTTTTCTATTCTACCAAACATAGCAGAAAATGAAAGAAAAAATGTAAATTACGAGCGTTATATCTTATATGAAATGTAAGTTTAAATCATAAAATCATATAATTCTTTTAAATAATCATGTAATCATTAATATTAAATAACTTTTAATTTTTATGGTTATACAATCCAAATTTATTAATTATTTTTTTCACAATAAATTATTCCTCTTGCTTGAGTCGCATTATTGTTATTATTATTATTATTATTAGCAAGAAAATCTTTGATTTACCAAGAACATCTAATTAATTGCAAATCCAGTTGCATATGTATTTCTTTCTATACATTTGGGCACAAATTTCCAACATTGTTACATGTCTATGAGTATAAAAAGATTATTTTATCATGAATCATCTCTTCTAAAATTAGGGTCATTAAGGAGAGAAACTTGAATGATTTTTATATTTATAACAGATACATTTGAGAAGATATACACCCACAATATACAAATTAAAAGCTTAGAGAGGCACTTTGTTTTTTTCCAAATTATGCATGTATACCTGACTTTGCTACTCTCTTTTCTGAGAGTTTTGAGCACTAATCAATTATCCAAGAAAAATGCTAAGAACATGCATGTTTAGTAACTTAACATATGCATAACTTCCAATTCTAGGTGTGTTGTGAAGGTGTAATAATCTTGATAACAAGGCCTGGGAAGACATCATCTGGGTCATGGATATGAGGGTTCCTCTCCACAATGAAGGGGTCACCACACTTGTCACTGATTGTGTGAAGTGTCTCTCCTTCTCCAACCACATATATTTCATCACAAGGATGGGACAAGAGCTTGCTGCCCCTGATGCTCACATGATTGTTCTCAGCTTGATAGCTTTCACTGAATAAGCACATCAATATGAGGGACACCAGAATAAAAGCACAGCACCATGAGGCTGCATCAGCTATTGCTTTTGAACTTGAGATTGGTCTGTTTTTGGACTTGAAAGCCATTGGAAAGAGAGATATGGATGTGGAGTGAGGGAGAGATTAATTGTGTAGGGAAATGAAAATGAGGTGTGATGAGTGTGAGTGAGTTTTGGTGGTTTATATATAAGGAGAAATTGGGGCCAAATAAAAGGGACAATATGGTACACGTTTCATAGGACAAACAACCTTTGTATGAGACCCTTTGCTTTTGGTTTTCTGTTTTTTTGTTTTTTCTGTTCACGGTTTTCCACCCTAGGTTTTGAAAGCCATTGGAATTACATGTGGCCAAATTTGCCTCCTTCACATGAGATACTATGCCACCACTCACATACCAATTTAATAATAAATTAGATATAATTGGATATAGTGTCTAATGTGTGTTACGATTAAATAACATGACACTTTAACAAATTTACAAATTTTAATTGGCTAGTGATCAAAGTGAGCAAAATTGGCGCTATCGCTTTTCTTTTTTTATAGACAAAAGATTAGCAGAAGCCTAAACCCTAGAACCTAGAGTGATTGATTGGTATGGTCCATCTTCAAGAGAATTTCAGAGAAAATCCTTAACTTATGGGTAAAGTTAACAGAACTTAACCCACTTCTATTGAGCTAACCCTCAATGGGTGCATTATTGGTTATCTTGAAAAGAATAGGTGGGCGTGTAACTTATATATATATAGGGTTATAATCAATTTATATCAATATAATTTTAAGCAAAGTTACATCCTTAATAACTCTTTATAAAATATTTTTTTTGTCAATCCAATCATGGTAAATTAAAATTACCTATCATAAAAATCATTTGTGCCAAATTTCATAAAAATTGAATATCAATAAGAATGTAATCACAAAACACTTATTCTTATTTATTTTAAACACATATATTTCGTTGATTTTAATATACATAAAAATTATGTCAAATAATTTTAGATTAATCTAAAATTTTATATGTATGATCTACATGACATGAATTTTTAATCTAACTGTTGATTTATTAAAATTTAATTCAATAAAAATTTATTCAATGGTGTAACTCTTGTTTAAAGCTACACCAGTATAATTTGATCCTAACTTTATTATATATAATTGGACGGTGGATTTGGATAGGTGCTATAACTGGTTATTGGTTCAGAGGTAATGATCTTTTGCATGCGCAATGAATCATACTAATCAGTCATGGGCAGTAAATGGAGGGCTGTGGACTAACATATGTGCTCAAAATTTTAGTGCCTTATGATGTGTCATAGGCAGCCACCACAACAAAGACACGGAAATTTCAGTTGAGAATTCAAGGTTCGCACATCTTTAGTGAACGTTACAATATTTAAGTGCAATATATATCCGATTGATCATAAGTGGAGAGACAATCATCACTTATTTGGAAAGTGTGAAATTAATCTGGTTCTGAATCAGAAAATTATTTTGTTTAGATAGTTACGAATCTGACTTTAAATACTGCAAAAAATCTGCTAGCTAGTATTTGAGCAGGTTTAATTTTTAATAAGTTTCAATTCAAATTATATAAGTTGAAACAAATGAAATCTTTTTTAATGACAACGACAGGGCGTAATATAGAAGATCAACAAATAATTTAATAAAAAGAAGCTAAATGGGAAAAAGGCGAGTCCATTAACTTATTATGGATTAAGTGGCCAAAATGCATCAGTTAATTTTGCACATAGGAAAAAGGACAATTGGAGTGCTTCTGAGTGTCACAGTCCCATTAGAGGTTTCCATCCATTCTTTCATAGTTGGCCCTCTAATGGTATTGGAAATTATTTATATATATATATATATATATATATATATATATATGGATTAAAATTAAGTTATATCGGTGTAATTTTAGATAAAGTTACATCACTATAACTTTCAATCAAATTTTTTTTATCGATCCAATCGTTAAATTACAATTAACTATCATAAAAATTATTTGTGTTAAATTTTCATAAAAATTGACATCAATAACAATAAATTATGTAGTTCTTATTTTTATTCATTTTAAGTATATATATTACGTTAATTTTGATATATATAAAAAATATGCAACAATTTTAGATTAATTTGAAATTTTATATATTTAATCTATACGATATAAGTTTTCAATCCAACAGTGAGTTTGTAAAAATTTACACCAATAAAAAATTATTCAAATAGTTTAACATTTATTTAAAGTTAGGATATAACTTCCTTAATCATATATATATATATATATATATATATATATATGAAAATGTATTATCAAGAGCTAAAACCCAAGGCCACCCATCCTCTACATGTATTGCATATCAATAAGAGAGGAAGAACTGAACAAAGGGCATTATTAGGAAACATCATCGTGTTATGTGAAAAGGAAAATAATATACCATGCATCTCAAAAGCTAACAAGAATCTAGAATGCAATCAAAACGAATCAAGGTGACAGGGATCAACAGTGCAATAATTAGAGAATATAACAAGTGGAAACAAACATGAGAAAATGACTAAAAAATGATTGCGCCATGGGAAATTAATAAAATAATAACTTTTGTTTTCATAAAAATACCATATAATAAAATTATATAAATATAAGTACCAACAAGTCCAAGCACATATAATAAAATTATATAAATATAAGTGAAATCACAATTCCTCTAGACTTGAAACAACGGAATTAGCCAGTTATACTAATTACATATACCAAAGTCTGAAATATATAAATAATTACTTTTTGAACGAAAAAAGCCTAACTTCCCAAAGATTTTCTTCTTAATGGATTTAGCATAAGATTCTTTAGGAACAGATTGGTTTCTTGCTTGATCATTGTTGGCTTCAGGCTGAATGGATGGTGGTGATGAATTATGAGCAGGAGGGGTGTTGTGGCGACTCTCTGATGAACTCATCAGAGGAGAGTGATTATGGTGTGAATGCATTGGACAGTGGTGATGATGATGGTGTGAATGACTACCTGATGATGAGCTTGATCTCCTTTCACTGTTTCCACTAGGTTCATGTTCAAGGGCAACTTGTCTTTGGTGAAGAAGACCATTTTGTCCCAACTGTTGATCAGTGTTATACCAAGAGTAGTATGGGTCATAAGGGTCTATAATTGCTTGATGAAATGGGTCATGCCAATTCAAATGACTATGACCATTCCAGACACCAAGGTAGTTTTCAGGATCATCTCTTGGAAAACCATAACTTATCCAGTGAATTGAAGCATGTTTGCAACCCCTCTTTAGGTTCATCAAAATGATTTGTGGGTCTGTTTTGCCTTTGACATAAATGAATCCAACGTTTGGATTAATCTCGTAAGCCAGGTCTAGCACAAATAGATAAACAAATAAATAAATGATGAGAATTGGAAGAATCTTTGAACCTGCCGAAAATGTTACCAAAAAGAAAGCAATATATGATGTGTATAATGACCCTAATTTTATTTGTACTCATGGATGAGATGTGAGTCTGAACTAATCCTGATAGACATCTCTTATTGGATGAGATGTATGTAGGACTCAGTGGGTCAACACCTTATTCATTGGTAGATGAAAGTATGTTGGCATAATATTAATAAATGATGAGGACAAATAATATTCTCGTATAATAATAATCAAGAACAAAAAATAGCAGATTTTGAAAAAGAAAAATATTATTTAATTTGTACTCACATTGCATGGATACAGTGCTAGCTCATTCTTATCTCATCTTGATTGGATGACCACCACTTTAAATGGAATCACACCTCATCCAAATAGTGAATGATGGATGAGTTGGATTGCCTATTCAGTGTGATATGAGTACAAATAATATAACTATTTGAAAAAATTTTGATGCAAAAATTATGTGGATAGGAGTTTTCTATAATATAGAAGAGGCACAGCTTGTTAATCAAAATGCAAAGTATAATATGCAAGAGATATCTTCATTTGTACTTCTCTAACTTCCAGTAGTGAACTGCAGAGTACTCATGAAGCGATGTTGTGAACTATGCCAAAATCAGATAACATGTGAGTTCGAATCAAACAGCACAATGACTTTTGCTACTGGCAAATTTGCAAGTGGCATGTTAGTTGCTAGAAAAAATGATTAACTATGCCGAAAGTCACTAGATGTAAATATGAGTGACTTTTACCTCTACTATTAGTTGCTAGTGGCAAAAAATTTGAAGTACCCTCCTTGTTATAACGCATTTAGAGCTTGTTTATAATCGCATTACTAGCAATGAATTTTGTCAGAAGCTGAATAAAGAATTGCAGGAACGAAGCAGAACTGATGAAAATCAATTTATACTTTATACTCAATTACTTTAGGAGTTTAATTTCCATCTTACACCGTCAATCAATAGAAAATTGTCACATTAGTTATTTTATAACCAATTCTAATTTAAATTTAAAAAAACTACTAATGATGAATGACTTGTTATTTATTTATTGGTTGATAGTGTAAAGATATTTTACACAGCCAATGCATGCCAATTAAACTCTTAGTTTAGATACATAATTCTTAATTTGTTGTGTAAAATGCATGGTAGCAGCAAACAATTGATAATTAAAAAGGTTAACATTTTGGATTTGATATAATGTTTGGATCATGTAAAGAACAGCATGGACTGTGATGTTAGTGTAGCAAATTAAAAAGTATTAGCATACGGCTGATCATCATATTAGCAAAGAAAATAACAAACCATAAATCTAAAACTCTTGCATGGTTTTTGCAACAATTGCCATGCACAAGGTAAAATTAGACTAGAAATACCTTTAAATCTAGTCAAGACTTTAGTCACGGACTTCTCCCATCCTTCCGAAGTATCAATTCTGAGTATGCATTCCTTTTCAAACAGGAGAAAAGAAATTTATTTCAACAAGCAAATTAATAACAACCAACCTAACTTAATACACGGAATTGCTGCAGTGAAAGAAAACATGTTTGCTAATTCAAAAAATAAGAGTGATAAAGTTGGAATGAAAACCATATAGTTGTCCTTGTCATCAGAAGCCATTCTTGATCACACGGTGATATGGTTCCCTTAGACCTAAAACAAGGAATAAAAGGTCACCAAGGGTTATAACAAGCAAGTAATCAATCAGTAGTTTTTTTTTTCTTTTGGTGTATAAAAATTTAGGTTGAGAGGACGGTATCTCGGTCCAAGGTTGAGAAACTAAGATAACACAAGGGTTGCTAATCACAAAAAAAAAAAAAAAATCAAATCTCATGTCAAAATTTTAAAATTTACAAATATAATGTATTTGATTTGATTTGTTTTGATTGATTATGTTGACTATATATTGCAGTGATTGATACTGATAATTAATACTAGAAGAGAAAAAAGGGTAAAGCCATTTATCTTACGAATCTCCATTGATATTTTGTTTCGTTAAATCTTAATCGTATTATCTAACATTTTTCAATGAAAAAATTAAAGGAAGTCAGTCATAATTCTTCTTGCATTATTATTTTTATTTTACGCATCTTGAGATATCTTTATATATTCTTTCTATTTAGATTGTTACAAGATTAATTCTTATCCAATTAGGCAATTACAACAGTACAAAAATTACTCAATTCCTTTACGGAAGTCGAAAATTGCTTCCTCCATGCTTTGTTTGATCAAATTTGCAAATTTTAATTAGCTAGTGATCAAAGTGAGTGTGCTGGAATCACAAGTGATCACCAATCGAAAATGGATATATTAGAGTATATAAAAATCATTCAATTACCTATATCCACCCACTTAAATTTTTAAAAGAGATATTTCATTACATGGTTTTGATCCTTATTACCGCATTATAATAAATAGTTCATCTGTCAAGTGCAAAAGAGGCATTCATGTATAAGAGCGTGTTAGAATATACAAATTATTTTGTTCAGATAGTTAGAAATCTGACTTTAAATACTGCAAAAATATGCTAGTATTTTGGGTGGGTTTCATTTTTAATAAAGTTCAATTCAAATAAAACAAATTTAACTGAATTTAATCTCTGAAATCAATTCAATTTAAGTTGAAGCAAATGAAATCCTTTTTAATGACAGCAACATTAGGGGTGTAATATAGAAGATCAGCATATATTTAATAAAAAGAAGCTAAATGGAAAAAGGTGATTCCATTAACTTATTGTGGATTAAGTGGCCAAAATGCATCTGTTAATTTTGCACATAGGGAAAAGGACATTTTGGAGTGCTTCTGAGTTTGACAGTCCCATTAGAAGTCTGCATTCATGCTTTCACAGTAGGTCCTCTAATGGTAATGGAGACAAATAATATATATAGTTGAGGAACTTGGAAGTGGAGTGGTGCCTCTTCCAACCATTTCCTCAAACCAGTCACTGCTTCATGGAAAAACAGCCCAAGAACAAAGACCTATTTCAATAACTACAAAGAGACTAATGAGTAATGACATGGCATCCATTGAGTAATCTATATTCTGTTACCATACTCACATTACAGTACACACATAGTATCATAACACCAGCATAGTGAAGACTTCATCCAAAACTGCCAACAGTATTTAATTGCAGGGAATCTGCAATGACAAGTGAAAACACCCTTTCAATTACCATGCTTTTCATAGCGTACATACTAAGTGCAAAACAAATTAGGCCTTCAAATAACAACGGTCACTGGTGGATAATTTTTTTATGCTCATTTCTTCCTCTACATTCTTGTCCTTCTTTACTTGCATTTCATACCAAGAGCTTGTTTGGATAACATTACTTACTACTATTTTTAACTTCTTGGAAGTCAAGAGTTGCATTTTTAAACTTTTTATCCCGTTTGGCTATACAACTTATTACTTCTCAAAAAAATAATTTTTTAATATCATTTGGGAAATTAGAATATCTGGTTTCTCAAAAAGTACTTTTTAAAACACTAAAAACAAAGATTACATATCCAACTACAGTATAACTGATCATGAGCTACTTTTTAGAAGTTCTTTTCACATAGAGGCTTAAACAAGATATTTACTCAAAATTAGTTAGTGTTTTGTCATTAAGAGCATATTTGACAAAAACTATTGTTTCAGAAAAAAAATCAATAAGTTGTTCTAAACTTAAGAAGTTAAGATAAGTTAATTCAAACACAAATTAAATAAAACTAATTTAACAAGATATTTGTTACCTGGAAGCATGGAGACTTAAGCCAAGTCCACCTGATGGAACAGTAACAGCCTGAAGAGCCCACTGAGTCTCAAAAGGGCAGTTGCTCATTTGGCACCGAAGCCCATCAAAAGGTACCAAAACTTTAGCAGCTTTAGATAAGACACTAGCAAACTCTCAAAATTAAAAATAAAATAAAACAAAATAAAAGGTTAAAAAATAATCTTCTACATAATCCAACACCTGAATTTTGTGACATAACTTTTGTCTTCTGTAGACATGCATTTATTTCGAATAATTGAGAAATAGTGACTTGTGAACAATATTTCAATGTTTTTCAGGATAAATCGACCCAGTTGAAGAGGAAACGGAATAGATTATGTCACTGTCTCCACCAGAGCAAACAGCCTCAGATCCTAATTCCTAATAACCATTGCACATTTGCACCCCTCCAGCCTATTGTATACAACAGTTACTCTATTTATTACTCACACTTCAAAGAAGAAAGAAGCTATGAATTTGTTCAAAGAAAAACATTGCAAAAGAACAGGCTGTTACATGCAACATAATTGTAATTATTGCAAAACATTTATAAGTATCATACTGGCTAGTAATCACTATAACTAATTTAGTGTTGTCTTCCAGCCTCAACAAAGTCATTAGCAACTTCTTAATGCACATCCAAACCAAAATTCAAAATGAAAAAAACATAGGGCAGAACTCACAGCAATTGATGCAAGAGTTGGATAAGAATTGGGATCTTCTACCATATAGCTTTTCGTAAATGAGGATCTTATATCTCTTTCTTGAAATCCAAATATCTCAAGTCTGAAAAATAGGATAAAGCTTAAATGTTGTTATTGTTTAACATTTTATAATCCAAGTAACCAACCCCTTTCAGAAATTTTGAAAATTTGATAGGGTCATCAAGACAGCAAGGAAACACATTATACTGAATAGAAATATCACAACAAGGATGTCAGTTCAAGTTTACTCACATTGGCAATTCATATAGGTGCACGAAATTGTCTGTGTCAGCAAAACAAGGTTGACTTTGCTTATGCCATCAGTCATCCTCCAAAACGCAACAGCATCCTGTGATAAATAAATATTTATGGTGTGAAGAGAAAGCAAACTATCAATTCAGAACTTTGATTTCACTTTGGCTACAGAAAGCAGTGATAGAAAGCAGCTTTGATAAGGATAACTGTCATGCCTAGAAAAAGCTATTGTGAGATAAACCACAATCAACCGAAATACACTTAATCCCGCAAGATAGCTTCAAGCATCTAGCGACATAGAGGTTAGATTGGCCTAACTTGTACTTAAATGACCTTTTAAACTTGAATGTATCAATTTTCCACAATATGAAATCAAGTCACTCACAATGCATAATATTTGCAAAGCAAATATACAATGAATATTCACATAACTAATCTTAACATCAATCAAGAAAGACAGCATTGCAAACATAATCAAACACTGAAATTGCACAGTAATGTCTTGTCAATTTGCTCTCCATGTGATCCATAAATTGGATAACCAAGTCATGGTCTACTTTGTATTAAACATAATGGGAAGAAAACAGACTCCCCATAGTACAACTTGTTTTTCAAGCCTGTTATGAGATTGTAACAGGATAGGTTTTGCTTGGAACATAAAACAGACTAATCCTTCCCTGAGCACTCAGGCCAACAAAATTGGTTATCCATAATGACAGCTTATGCAAGAAACAACTAATAAACAGCCAACAGCATGAAACAAAACAAATACAGGCTCGACTGTCTAGTCCAGCTTCTCTGACAAAAGAAAAAGGCCCTGTTTTCCAAGATTCAAACAAATTAGTACTAGAGTTTCTAACCTTGGTGTATCATTCTCCACGAGTCCAACTTCCAGTAACTGTTTCATGAAGAAATTCCTTTGTCCTCATAATTCCCATATTTTTCAAGAGCAGCACGAACAATTGTATCAAAAGTTACAATATTAGGACAGCAATTATTGTCTACCATTTTCAAAAGCAAGGCCTCTGCTTCATCTAATAAACCCTCTCTACAAAGGCCATTGATCATAATATTGTATGTTTGGAGATTTGGTTGACAGCCTTCCCCAGAAAGAAGTTGAAAAATCTCTTGTGCAGCCCTTAGTCTTCCACCTTTGCAAAGACCATCAATAAGGATATTATAAGTGCGTATATTTGGTGAAACGCCTATGTCAATGATGTGCTGAAATAAAGCAATTGCCTTGTCAAGATACTCATGTTTGAGATAACCATCTAGCAGTGTATTGTAAGTGATTAAATCTGGGGCTTGACCACTAGCACGCATCGCCTCAACTAGTTCCCACTCATAGGAGATTCTTCCCGATTTGGACAAACCATCAAGAAGACAATTATAAGTTACAGTATCAGGAACTAAATTTTTCTGATGCATTTCTGTTAAGAGCATCATGGCTTCATCCACCATTTTAATCTTGCAATATCCATTAATCAAAGTACTATAGCTGATAACATTAGGTGACAGACCTCTTTCACCATCCTATTGAATACTTCTTTTGCCTCAGTTACATTATTGCTCAAACAATAACCATTCATTAAAGCATTGTAACTAACAACATCAGGCTTTTGACCCCTTTTAATCATCATAGAAACACATTCTGGGCTTCTGTGACCATTCCTAATTTACACAATGCATCAATCAATATATTAAAGGTATAAACATCTGGCTGGATCTTTCCTAATACCATTTCATTCAGTAACTTTGCAGCTCCTTGGAACTGACCGGCACCGCAGAAACCATGAATCAGAGAATTGTAGGTGAAAATATCAAGACGGACACCCCTGGCAACCATTTCAGAACACAAAGCACACGCATCAGTTACAAGTCCATCTTTGCACAGTCCATCAATAACAGTATTATACATGATTAAATTAGGCCCAACTCCTAGCCTCTCCATCTTTCGCAGCAACTCAATGGAAGCTCTCGTTTTACCCGTCTTACACAACCCATTGATCAATGTCCCATAACAAACTTCATCAAACCGGAACCCTTTCACCACCGAATCATCGTGCAAGTCCATAGCCTCCTTAGTCCTACCTCTCAAACACAACCCTTTCATCAGTGTGGTCAGAGTCATCCTATCCAACTCAAAACCCCTCTTGACAATCTTCCCAACCACTGAAAAAGCAAAACCCATTTGACCCAAATGGGAGAAACAGTTGACCAAGATGCTCATGGTGACAACGGAAGGCTTGATTGTTCCCTTGAACTCCAACTGAGCAGAAAGTGAAACAACAGTGGCATACTGTTTCATCCTCACAATTGCTCCCAAAACCTTGTTCATCTCCACAATGGGTGGTGGTGGAACCATGTAGAGCATGTGATTGAAGGAAGCCACAGCATCATCAATGGTACAAAACCCAGAAAATTTTTGAACTTTTTTGTGGTGCCGATCACCATAGAACCTTGTATTAGTCCAAAAAACGAGGAAAGTGTTTGGTAAGCTAACAAGTGTAGCATACCTCGGGCTCAGCATTTTGTGTTATGTGTTCCCCATATGAACAACAAATATCAAGTGCTTGCTTATCATAAAAGTGACACTGCAAGTTGAAAAAGAAGAAACAGAAAGGGAAAAAAAAAATCCAAACTTTGAAGCGTCTTGAAAACCCCTTTTAGTTTCCTCTGAAGAAAAATGGAAGAAAAATACTAAAACCTGAAACCCAAGGGAACTGTTTGAGGTGTTGGGGGTAGTAGAGGAACGTACAAACAAACAGGGTCTTTCTTCGTCTTGTTTCTGCTTCCTACAAACAAGGTCTTTATTGCGTTTGTTTAGGTTTAATTTTTGTTTTTTTTTTTAAATAAAGATTCAAGGTAAAAAAAGCCTCCAAACTTAAAAAATACTTACAAAAAAAATTTACATTTCTCTCATCCTAATAAATAAGACGAGTGGGGGTTTGAAGGCTTAATTTTAGTATACGCTAAGTTTGTATAATTTGTTTAGATTTTTTTTTAAAGGCAAATAGAATGAAAATAAGCAATTAATTTTCAATTTACAAAAAAATAAATTAAAAACATTTCTACCTTTTTTATCATTTTTTTAAAATTATCTAAATAGGCTTATACTTTAATTTTCTTTTAAGCACCTAGAATTTAACTAATGCCAATGATGAGGTTTTTTTTTGTTGTTAACAATGATGAGAGGTTTGAGTAGTTTATTATGAAATTATAGGTTCAAACCTTACATATTATCTTTCCCAAGTACCAAGAAAAAAATACAGACAACCAATGAATTTTAAAGAGACAAAAACGAAAAAGAGGGAGAAGAGGGTAAAATGGATAACTCACTTATCTTCTATTTTTCACAAATATTAAAGGATTTAATTTATATATTTTATCTAAGTTTACTATTATAACAAAAGAAAAAGATGATCTTTTCATAAAGGAAAAGATGAATTATGGTATGCTCAACTTTGTACTTAAAAAATTATTTCACATAATCATGTTACATAATGTGATGATTTTAATTAGAATTGCTAAATGTAAAAGATAACGCTTACCAAATCGAACGTGTACTCTTTATTTTATTTTTTAACATACCATAGAAAAGATGAAAGCATTATAATACTTTTTATTTTAAAAAATGTAACTATTTTTAAACACTCCTCTTGTTTCCCACATTATAACTAATTTTTTCTATTCTATAAGTTATCATACTTATAATATACTTTTCATCATTACCTATAACTTTTAATCTCAACTAACATAAAAAAACGCTAGTCCATTTAAATACTGTAATAAAATATAACTTCAAATTTTTTGTTGCCATACACTCAATTTAAAAGCAAATTTTTTGTTACGATACACTCAATTTAATACAAATATAAAATGGACAAATTAGGTTAACATGATTATATATCCATTTGATTATGGATCAATTAAGTGCTAATTTTGACTCAAAGTTAAGCAAAAATTCAATATATTATGTAATTGATAAAGATTCATGTTGAAACATGAGCTCCATGATAGCATGAAAATTGTGTCAAAAATTGTTTAGTAGCATGAAATTCATGACAAATAGTTTAAATTCTATAAATGGAATGTGGCGTGGCACAGGTGATTAAGCAATCAGCCCATATCCCACCTTGACTCATGTGGATGAGACGACAAACCACCTAAACTTTAAATTATAAAAAAATAATAGTTGAAATGCCATGAATGAAATTTACTAACTAGTTCCTCATAGTTGAACCAAGCAAACAAGGCTTTTGTTAAAGAACCAAAAACAAACAAATCGAATATATATATATATATAGAAATGCAACATTCCATGGCCACCATTGTTGTCAAGCAGATCTCGAAGCTCTGTCATGAAAACAGTGAACATGTGCACTCAATTGTATGCTTCCTTATCTTCATTGAACTTCTGACACTGCTTTTCATTCAAATCTGATAGAATCTCTTCCAATTCCAGATGTGAACATCTTTGCATGCAGGTGCAAACATTACAACCATGCATTAGAGCCAAGGGCTGCTTCAGCAATGGAATCAGGTATCCCTCTATGAATCTCACACATCCATGCATATATATGCATGAAAACTCCTTCATGTTAGTAGAGGCCAGGAACACTCGAAGAAAAATTGCTTTGGGATTAGAACTAATATTAGCAGCAAAAAATTGAATTAGACCTGATGCTAATATGAAGAAGACATTGTAGAAAATTTGGTTGGCTGAGTTTTCTCTATACATCATGAGTGTTGGAGCCTAGCAATTTCTCCTCCTCTTTTTCGATTTCAGTTAGTTGGATGCCGGACCGTGTCATCTTGTTCCACTCATTTTCAACTCTAAAAAAGACCCACTGGAAGCGCCGGATCATCTCCAAGAGGGTTATGGTGAACACTGTCAGGTAATTGTGCCGGAGATGGGCAGATAGTTTGTATGTCCACGAACAGCGCAAAATAAAGTTGCTTCCAATCATCCAAAAGTATATCTGCAACTCAGGAGTCAGTTTTTTGTTAGATCAAATAGAAGTGTACAGCATCTTCATAAGAATAATGGTTCTTGCACATCACCAAGAAACAAATTGCCTACACCAAGGTAGGTGGCAGAATAAGAGTGCAGGTGGGACTAATTGTAATGAGATTTTAGAAACATTGTTAGAGTAAGGTGATGTGAATGCAAGTGTGCATATGTATGTAGCACTATTCTTTTTGTAATACAAGATGCATTGGCTTCTTACCCATTGTCGTCCATAAAACAGGTTGGAAACTACACTTGGTTTGTTGAACTTGAAAATGCGGGAAAAGCCACTGGAAGACAAGGGCAAAAGATCTCAATGTAAGGCAAAATCAAGGTGAATACTTTGCATTTAAAGTCAAAAGTGTACCACAAAACCACACCTATGTGCAAAATTTGTTTCTTTTTTCTTTTTCCAATTTCCTAGAATATTCCGTCACCTGGCAAGAGAAACTAATCTCTAGAGCATGGTCAAGTATTTAAGCGAGAACCCCCCCCCCAACACTGTTTCTTTCATACATCTGAATCCCGGGATCAAATACGGACTTCATGCTTAAGGGACCCGCCCCTTCTTTAACATTACTTCTTAAAATTTTTGCATGAGATTTAAACTTCAAATTTTTGCTGATGTAATACTATGCAAAATGCAAGGACTGTTAGTAATAATCTGAAGGGGAAACGATTTTGTACCTCAAATCCCAATCTCTGGTTATATCCCAGTAAAATGAATAGAGTGAATTAATGACACTTGAGAAAAGCCATAGTGGCCGATAAAAAGTAGTCCATTTCTCAGGGAACACATGATATTTCAATGCTGAAAGAAAAATGACTGGGACTGCTGTTGAATATTTTAAAGCTGGAAAACAAGTAAAAATGGAGTTAGAACATTAGGAATAGGATATCTATAGCAAATGTAATAATTTCAATCATTACTTTGAATAAGCACAAAAATAAAATGACAAATGTGCCTCAGGCAGTGTTGTTAAATGGCAGCCATGGCATGGCGGATTTTGGCCCTCCGCCATGATGATTTTGGTTTAAATGGCAGCACCATGGTGGGATTCCGTGGCAGATTTTTGGTGGACTGCCATGAGCTGCTATCCACCATTGACAGCTATGGCCTTAGGTGCTTGCTTTTTGCACAAGTCATGTTGAAAGGTGAAACATCTTTAAAGGACAGTTTCAAGAGTAATTATTTGGTCTGCAACTGTGACTAGTTTACTGGATTGGTTTATGAATGTAAGCTCTCATTCTTAAGATTTTTTTTTTTTCCAAAATACATTATAGCAACTGGTTTCAAGAGGTAAGATCAAAGAGACACAGCAAGAAATAGAGAAAAGCAATCTTAGTGTATATTGATGTATATGGATAATATGGCTCAATTAACACCAATGTAGTGATTAATTAATCTTGAAGGAATGTGTTAGAATCCTATATTTAAATTACTTTCTGTCTTTGTTCTCTCTTCTTTATTGTAAATAATCTCTGTTTAATATAAATATCCTGTAATTAGGTAACAGGATATCCTGTAATTAGGAGACAGATATTCTTTCCTAGATAGATTAGGCTGTTTATTTCCTTTCTATTTTTCAGGATTTACTCCCTGTTTTTCTCTATTCTCTCTTCCTATAAAGAGAGCTGTCCCTGTACATCATTTTTATGGGAATAAAATACCCTTTTCAAGTTGGTATCAGAGATACGATCTGCTCTGCCTGCCCTAGCTTTTGAGATATGTCTTCGAAGCCAGAAGACAGCCCACATTTGGAGCAGAAGAGTCTCGAACCCAAGATGACTCTATGTGACTCCCATTCTGTCCAAATCACCACAATTCGCCTGAATGGAGCGAATTTCTTCCGCTGGTCCCAATCTGTTCGCATGTATATCCGTGGTAGAGGCAAAATTGGCTACCTGACTGGTGACACTGCCCAACCAGCCAAGGACAGCACCCAGTATGCAGTATGGGATGCTGAAAATTCCATGGTCATGACATGGCTTGTCAACTCCATGGAAGAAGATATTGGCTCCAACTACATGTGCTATTCTACAGCCAAGGAGCTCTGGATAGCGTTAAAGAAATGTATTCTGACATGGGTAATAAATCCCAAGTGTATGAGCTGACTTTGAGGATCGGGGAGATCAGCGGGGAGGTGAAAGTGTCACCAAGTATTTCAATAATCTGAAGAGGATATGGCAGGACCTAGATGTCTATAACACCTACGAGTGGAAATCCACTGAAGATGCAAAGCATCACAGCCAAGTAGTCGAGGAGGCAAGGATCTTTAAATTCTTGGCTAGATTAGATGATGAACTAGATGAAGTTCGAGCAAGGATCATTGGTAGGGGAGCTCTACCATCAATTAGGGAGGTCTTCTCTGAAGTACGAAGAGAGGAGACAAGGAGAAGCGTTATGCTAGGGAAAAGCAAGAAGATGGAGGTAGAACAAGAGACTACTGCCCTTATTGCTGCAGAATCTACTGCATACAAAAGCAACACTTTGCAGCAAAGAAAACCAGATGAGAAGGATCGGCTTTGGTGTGATTTCTGCAACAAGCCTCGTCATCCCGAAACATGTTGGAAACTCAATGTCCGACAACCTAAAAGGGGGAATAAGGGTGGACCAAAATCATGGCGGGGTCCTCCTTCACGCATGAAGCAAACAGCAACATCCTGAACAATGATAGATTGCTCAGCTCATAAAACTCCTGCAAGCTTCAAATACATCACCTAGCACTCCTAATGCTTCTATCGCACAATCAGGTATTTTTAGTAGTTCTATTGGTTTATCTTGTACCTTAGAGTCAGTTCCCTGGGTCATTGATTTAGGGCATCCGATCATATGACCAGTCTTTCCTCATTATTTAAAACGTATTTGCCTTGCTCTGGTTCTAAAAAGTTAGAATTCCAGACGTAGTGTCTCTCCTAATGCTGGAAAAGGTAACATATCTATATTCTGCAATCCTTACTCTAAAATCTGTCCTTCATGTTCCAAAACTATCTTGTAACCTTTTGTCCGTTAGTAAACTTTGTCAAGACACTAATTGTAAGGCTATATTTTGGGACTCCCATTGTGTTTTCAGGACCAGACCTCGGGAAGATGATTGGCAGTGCTAAGATGATAGATGGCCTCTACTATTTTAATAAAGGATCCTCAGAAGATGGAGTGGCTCAAGGACTCAGTGGTACAAGTTCTTCTCCTGTTTAGAACAAATAATGCTTTGGCACCTTAGACTAGGACATCCAAGCTTTCAATACCTAAAACATTTGTTCCCCACTTTATTTCAAAATGTTGATTGTTCATCTTTCCAATGTGAAAGTTGCATTCTTGCTAAAAGTCATCGTATTTCTTATACCCTTAAACCTTATCGTACGTCCAAACCATTTTATTTAATTCATAGTGATGTTTGGGGTCCCTCAAAAATCACTACTCAATTTGGAAAAAGATGGTTTGTAAGCTTTATTGATGACCATACACGGTTGTGTTGGGTATATGTAATGCATGACAAATCCGATGTTGCAACTCTATTTGAAACCTTTTACAACATGATTGAAAATCAATTTACCACTAAGATAGGTATACTTCGTACTAACAATGGAACTGAATATTTCAATAAATCCTTGGGAAGTTTTTTGATAAGAAAGGGATCCAACATCAATCTACATGTCCCAATACCCAACAAAATGGCCTTGCTGAAAGGAAAAATAGGCACTTGCTTGAAGTTGCTAGAGCTATTATGCTCACCATGCATGTTCCCAAGTACTTGTGGGGTGAAGCTGTCCTAACAGCTTATTAATAAACAGGATGCCTACTCGGGTTCTCAAATTTTCTACACCTCTGGCCGTCTTTAAAAATCATTACCTTGAATCACGTATGCATACTGATTTATCCCTAAAAGTATTTGGGTGCGCTGCCTTTGTTCATATTCATCACAACTCTCAGTCTAAACTTGATCCCGGGCTGAAAAATGCGTTTTTGTTGGTTATGCACCTAATCAAAAGGGATACAAATGTTTTAATCCTACTACCAAAAAATTATATGTCAGTATGGATGTTACCTTCTTGGAAGACCAACCTTTTTTTCGAAAGGATTATCTTCAGGGAGGCAAAGTGCTGAAGATAATTCTCTACATTTTTTGCAATCTCTACCTCAAGGTTTTAAATTTTGATTTTCCCAGTGTTGCAATTAATGGTCAAGGTGGTGAAAGTGAGACTTGTCCACAAAATGACCAGGTACCACCATTAGATGTTCCTCGGACAGGGGAGAAATTCCACAGCCACCCAAAGAACCTATTGTTTGGACTGGAGAAACAAATTGTGTCAAAGTGGAAGCCAATCTATCATTCAAGCACCAGGTCGTCAACTTACCCTGAGGTACCCATTGTGTCCAGGATAGGTAATATTCCTTCTCCTAATTCCAATTCAGAAAACTTAGATGTTTCCATCCCAATAGCTCTTAGGAAAGGAACCCGAACCTGCACTAAAAAAGCCTATAGCACTTACCATCCTATCTCTAATTTCATGTCCTACCATAGACTTTCCAAAATCACAAGGCCTACACCTCTAGAATTACTAAACTTTTTATGCCTAGAAATATTCAGGAAGCCCTAGATGATCCAAATTGGAAACTTAGTTATGGAGGAAATGAGTGCTCTTAAAAAGAATGGGACATGGGAAATTGTTGAATTACCCCAAGACAAAAAACCAGTAGGTTGTAAGTGGATTTTCACCATTAAATGCAAAGCAGATGGGAGTGTAGACCGCTACAAGGCAAGGCTTGTTGCAAAGGGGTTTACTCAAACTTATGGGGTTGACTATGAAGAAACATTTGCCCAGATGGCTAAGATAAACTCTATTAGAATATTATTATCCCTTGCTGTGAATCTTGATTGGCCGCTTCACCAATTAGATGTCAAGAATGCTTTCCTAAATGGGGATTTGGAAGAAGAAGTGTTTATGAGTCCACCTCCAGGATTTGATGAAAAATTAACATCGAATCAAGTGTGCCGATTAAAGAAGTCATTATACGGACTAAACAGTCCCAAGAGCATGGTTTGAGCGATTTGGAGCCACTGTAAAAGATCTTGGTTACTGCCAAAGCCAAGCAGATCATACTATGTTCTACAAACACACAACAAATGGTAAAATTGCTCTTCTCATTGTTTATGTTGACGATATAATTCTCGCAGGGAATGACGATGGTGAAATCAAATATTTGAAGAAAGAATTGGCTCCTGTCTTTGAGACTAAGGAACTCGGCCCCTTGAAATATTTTCTTGGGATTGAATTTGCTCGGTCAAAAGAGGAATATTTATCAATCAAAGGAAGTATATCCTTGATTTACTCATGGAGAACGGTATGCTAGGGTGTAAGGCAGCCGAAACACCCATTGAATCAGGTATAAAACTCCAACCAGCAAAGTCAGAGGAAGTGGTAGATAGAGAGATATCAGAGACTAGTAGGAAGATTGATTTATCTATCCCATACCTCCTGACATCGCCTTTGCAGTTAGTGTGGTCAGCCAATTTATGCACTCACCCGGACGTGAGCATTTTGAGGCGGTAAACAGGATACTAAGGTACTTGAAGGGAGCACCAGGAAGAGGACTGATGTACAAGAAAACTCAGTCCCTACAAGTGGAGGTTTACACTGATGGGTGGGCTGGCAGCATTATGGATAGGAGGTCAACCTCTGGGTACTGCACCTTCATAGGAGGTAATCTAGTCACCTGGAGGAGTAAAAAACAAAGTGTGGTGGCTCGGAGTAGTGCGGAGGCTGAGTATCGATCAATGGCACATGGAATTTGTGAAGCCCTATGGATTGAGAAGTTGTTAAAAGAGTTAAAGGTTCACTACCCACACCAATAAAACTGTATTGTGACAACAAGGCAGCAATCTCAATTGCTCACAATCCAGTTTTACATGACAGAACCAAACATGTGGAAGTTGACAAACATTTTATTAAGGAGAAATTAGATAGGGACAAATCTGCATTCCCTACATCCCAACAGGAGATCAGATTGCAGACATTCTCACTAAAGGACTATCTAAAAGGCAGTTTGATAATATACTTGGCAAGCTGTCCATGGAAGATATCTTCAAGCCAGCTTGAAGGGGAGTGTTAGAATCCTATATTTAAATTACTTTCTGTCTTTGTTCTCTCTTCTTTATTGTAAATAATCTCTGTTTAATATAAATATCCTGTAATTAGGTAAGGAATATCCTGTAATTAGGAGACAGATATTCTTTCCTAAGATAGATTAGGCTGTTTATTTCCTTTCTATTTTTCAGGATTTACTCCCTGTTTTTCTCTATTCTCTTCCTATAAAGAGAGCTGTCCCTGTACATCATTTTTATGGGAATAAAATACCCTTTTCAAGTGAATGAAAATACAAAAGCAGCAAGATAAAATGATATGGCGCTTCGAGAGGCCAAACTCTCCCAATCCTCACTAACTGAATTCCAACCTCACTCAATCCCTCCCCCATTACACATAGCAATTCCCGTATCTCCCCAAATCTCATTTTCTCTCTCCTATCATGCAAACTCAGCTAATTAGTTATTCTGAATGGGCCCAGTCCACCTCTTTTTCCCCTCTCATAGACATGGTCATTTTGGGGGTCAGGAGACTTTAGCATATTTGTGTGACCGGGTCTCTAACAGTTTCACAGACAAAAGAATATTGACCCAAGCTGTCAATCCAAATGACAGCCAGCACAAAGGGCCAAAATAAAACACTGAACTGTATACAATACTTATCAAGAACCATGGTGACTGATTTTTGTCAAATGAAACACAATGAATTCCTTGTCCATGAAAAAGAGATATGAAGAGATTAAAAAGCTAAGTAAAAGCCTTCCTCCTGATTTTTTATCAAAAAGCTATGAAGTGACGCACAATATATAACTAACCAAGCTTGATTGTAATTTATTCAATAACAAAGACAATAAACAGGACATCTTAGTTACTCTCACAAGAAAGCAAGGGGAAAAGTTACAAAGAGCAATTACCATTGAAGAGACAGGTTTTTTCTTTGGTATCTTTGTACTGACGAAGACATTGCAATAAACGCCACAAATATGGAAGAACAAGAACTATTGGTATTGCAATAGAGTGACTGCCACAAACTGAATCAGCTTCAAGCCAAGCAATTGTGGCAACCTGAAGATCATAAATAACAAGAAAATTAAAAAACCAAAAACTGTACAGGCAAAAGAAGATGGAGAATGGAAAAAGCAGTTTTTATGTGTGCTAAATCAAATAATACTCTTCTGCAAACATATGAATACAGAAAAACTTTCATAAACTATTCATTCTGTACATGTTATATTTTATTGACACATACAGAATGACAAGTTGCTCCAAAAGACATAAGAACAAAAATAGAGATTGACAAGTTACTAGTAATAAAATAAAAGGGCAAACTGGTATGTTTTATTGAAACCATATATTACCTGCCTGTTTACCATTCTACAAACTGAACGCTCCAAATCTGAAAATACCTGTATGCAATAAACAATTAAAAGCAACAACTAGAAAGAGGAAGAGATTATTAACACAAAAAGCATCCTAGATCACAGCAGTAAGCTTCTATTTCTTGGGGAAAAAAAATTAGTGAATGATCAAAGTAGTAAGGTGATAATCTCAATACACAAATTTCTAAGCACTTTTAAGGTGAATGGCAAACAAAGAAAGAAATTGACATTTAACATGACATATGAAGAAAAAGAAAAAATGCAACAATAAATTTACTATTAGGTTATGAACTGTACCTTTGCCATGGAGGTGAAAATATCGGCCACGAAAAAGTCAGGAAAAGTTATTGGCTGTATGAAGAAAAGAACCATTATTTGAGAGACAAGATAGTAAACTTTATAAATGTCAGCCATGAGAAAATCAACTGACAAACTTATAGAATCTAGTAAAATTAACTACTTAAAACATCAAAACCCTTTATTCAAACTAGTAGCTCCCAGGCTATTAAATCCACACAAAAACTAAGAAAAACCTATCGGATAGATCTCACATATGCTTTACAATGTTAACCAAGTGCAAATAAACATTAAAAAGTCCATAGCTAGCATGACAGTTGAGAACCTTGCCTGCAAAGGAAAAGCTATCCGCCATAATGTCCTCAAAAAGAAGAACCGAGAGGACAAATAGAAAATATCAAAGGGAAAGATCAAGATAATTGTAACAAGAATGTAGAGGAGCACCTGCAATATGTATGTAAGAATTAAGATGATTAGAATAGATGGTAAACAGGATCACAGGAAGCAATCCATTCGCTAGCATCTAGGAAAAGTTACATTGTCTTCTTAAGAAAATTAAGACATGTGTCTACATGATGTCTCAACTAAGAAGTAGCCCAAACACACATGCAAAAGAAAAAAGAGGATACATCATACATTTTATGTATTCAAAAGGGGAAAAAGGAATATAAAAAGAGGCTTATGAATGTCATATTTACGACGCAAGTCAAATTCAACTGGTAGAGAGAAGAGAAAAAGCTATAAAGAAAGAACAGAGCAGATACTAAACTGGTTGAGATGCAGCTAATGATACTTCCCCATGAGAATAGAGATACAGATAGGCAGTCATGCTAGTAGGGACAATGATTGTCATCCAAGTGCTACACTGAAAATAACACGAGTTATAGTTAATAAAGAAACATGCATAATGCATCTAAATCAAACCATGCTATTGAAAAACTTCCAGATGCTTTTTTGAAACAAAATTCCAAATTTGATGCAAGAACATCTGACAAGGCTGCTAAAATACAATACAACATAATAGAACAAAGCAGATAGAGACTGAAAGGCGTTTAATGAAAGTGAAACTGAATGAAGGAACACTTTGGATACACCTTTTGAAATCTGAAGATTATGCTGCAGATGTTTTGAGCAGAAGTTCTCGTCAGAAGGTTTTTTTTTCATTTAAATGATACCAAAATGGGCATGAGAGATGTTGATGCACCATCTTGCAAGGGATTGTTGATTGGCATTGGTTTTAGGTGTATGTTGACAGTTAATTCTAAGGTGTTTGTAATATTGATTTTTCATTTTATTGATATGTAATTGTGACACTCACCTTGTCGTCCCTATGAATTTAACTGTAGGCCCAGAGAACAAGCTAACAAGGTGTACTTTCAACCTACAGCCTCCTCTCTCTCCCCTCCCACCCCCACCCCCCCCCAAAAAAAAAAGAAACCCTTTTTCCCTAACCTTGGCTAGGTTTCTCCAAATTCATATATTAATATTTTCTCAACTGTTAACAGCTCATTCAAAGTCATAATTTGTTTTCAAGTGCTAGAGCATATATTACTTCAACTAAAAATATGTTTCAAAATATGGACACCCCCATAATAACATAGTTGTCAATGGTAGATGGTGGCCCATGGCAATGGACCAAAAGTCCACCATTTAAGACCGCCATGGCCACCATAATGAACAAATCCTTCCATGGTGGAGAGGCCAAAATCCGCCACGCCATGGCTGCCATTTGACAACTATCTAACAACAACAACAAAGCCTTGTTCCACTAGGTGGGGTTAGCTACATGGATTAGATGAAGTCATGTTTCTGCCATAAATCATGTTTATAGTTAACCCATTAAAATCTAGATCAGATATGGACAACTCCATGGTTCAAATGTTGATTGTCAAAATCAAGAATCAAGAAAAACATCAAAAAAAGAAAAATCTGCTTTGCATTAAATAATGTTTTCTCCTAAGGGAAGGAATAGAACCTAGGTACCTTCCATATCTCTTTGTGAGTAAGGTGGTTTTGATCAAGATCAAAAATCTTAGCATAGCTTATACTTGATTGCAGGAATACCCACAAATTCACTCCCCAAAGCCAGACCATCATAGTCTGTAACAGTAACAACACAAACCATTAGGAAAAGTTCCACAAAAACTGTCCAATGAATATAACACACACGCACACAAATGAAAATAACAAAATAACAAATATTAACTCCCTCAACTTACCACAAGAAGAAGAGGGTTATAATACAAAAATGCCTCGTATAAAAACAGATCTCGCAAATTTGCATCCATTCTCATGACAGAATCCCAACCAACCTGATGTAAGAGCAGGAGAAAGTGAACATTAGATGTGAAAAAGATAAAGAAACTATTAGGAATTATTTCCAGAGAAATTCGTTGATACACATAAAAGTAATAAATACTAAAAAAGTGAAAAGACAGGTTCTGACCTTGCAGCAAGTTAAGCCCCACATCAGAAAGAGTATCACCTGCAAAACCAAAGTACAGGTTCATTAACATTAGGAGTTCCAAATAACAGAAAATTAAGACAGGTACCTGATTATGATAGGAATACAATTAAATTAACAGAGACTTCCACAAATTAAAAATTTCAGTCCTCATAAAGGAACTTTTTTTCTGAATAAATATATTTTAAAAACAGATTTCACCTAACATTACCAGGGACATTGAAAAACATAAATGTTGCAACAAACACAAGCATGCAGATAAAAGAATGCTGCAGTGAATTCTCCACAATTAGAAATCATATGTAAGCTGCTCACCAAATCGTATCAGTACGAGCATACTAAACAAATGAAAAAATGGACAGCAGAAAGCATATATGGTTTAATTTCAAGAAGTCCAAGTAGGTCTAGCATACACTCAACTCATACAATTTGCGCATGACATATTAACAGACCTTGAACCTCCACAAAAAAGTAGGAGAAGGCATGGCGCTTTGCATGGGTGACATTATACTCTTCATTTTATCAGCACGATTATATTATAGGACCTTTAGGTCTGCTTCTGCTGAAAAAAAAAAAAAAGATAATACGTCAAAAATAGGATGTAGGAATAAAAGGAAAACAAAACAACATTTCTGGGACAAGGCAGGGAGTAACTAAACAGCAATGAAATGAAGTTAAGTTAAGTGCATCAAAGATGGTTTGCACTTTCAAACATGGCTTAGAACCTAACATCTTCCTCGGCACTAGTGGAGCTCACACATTTTACATAATTCTGATTCATGTCTAGTCACAGTCCATCACATGCATTTAGCAATGCATGATCTATTGCAATTGAAAATGAAAAATCATTGCAACCTGTAACTCTATAGTTTTCAGAGTTAAGTCTAACTTGCTTTATATTTGCTTCAAAATCTCGCTTATTAGTGCCTATGGTTATGAAATCTCCATTCACAGCATACCATGATTCAAAGTATTTAGGCTTCTACAGCAAAATTATGTTCAGAAACATAGCAATGGTCTCTGTCTGCTGCCAAGGAGGTGCCTTTAACGTCTTTGCATACAACGTTTGCAGTATGGCCAACCTCCTGAACACTAATGATTTAGTACTAGTCAATAAATTAATAGCAGTATTATCCATACAGAACACTACGGCGTCATCTAATCCATGCAGCAAACTCTATTTAATAGGAAAAGACTTAGTTGAGTTATTGTTGTATTATCCAACCAGAAACGCCTAAACCAGTTGGACCTTTAAATCGGTTGTTCATATCCTTGAGCTCATGGAAATGAGAGCACCGAGCTACCAAAGAGAAGGCCCCTACATTACATCATACACAATTTCCCCCAACCCCCCCCCCAAAAAAAAAACCACTTTCCATATCCGAAATTCAAAACCTAAGTATACAGCTTACATATTTGGCATGCACTATAATTGGACCAAAATTTCTTTCCGATTATTATTCAACAAATCTTAATAAAAGCACACAAATTTTGACATGCACTGTAATATCAGCAAATCCATTATTTCCAAATTCTCGAACAAAATTTTGAAGCTAACAACAAAACAAAATCCAAACCAAAAAATCAACGCATCTTCAACCGGCACCTCTCCAGTACAACACATAACAAACAGAGTGCAAGAAACAGAGCCAAGTGGACAAAACAAAACCCCATGTCAAAGGATCCATCAAAATTAAAACTTGACAACAACCCATCATTCAGAATCCCATATTACGTCTAAAATTCCAATAATCAAATTCTGGGGCATGCCCAAAAAAAAATGGAAAATTGTAGATTTGTGAATCAGATGAGTTACTTACCTTTTTGTTGTGGTCGGCGAGTGAGTCAGATCTGAGAGCAGAACTTTTTGAGCGCAAATGATGCTAACATGACAGAAAGGAATGAATGAATGATTGCGTCGATTTCAAAGCACGTTGCTTGCTTGCATTGTTGGCAATGAGATTTGGAGAAGAAAGAAAAACATAAAAACCGTGGCAGTGGCAGTGGCAGTGGCAGTGGCAGAGTTCTTAATATGCCCGCCACTCTGTCTCCGTTTTTCTGTGTTTTTGCTGATTGTGTTGCAAAAAATGGAAGTTTCACCACAATTCCGATTTTTGCGGCAGATAGAAAGGGAAATAAAAAAGAAAAAAAATGAAAATGGTTGATTTCCGCGTGGAATATCGTAACTGTGCTTTTGCTTAAAGCAAAAGAAAAAAGAAAATAATTTGTAAGAAGGAAGTACCTGAGCAAAAACAAAATCAATCAAAATAGATTTAGGTTTTTTTTCAAAGAAAAACTGTTTGGAAAATAATTTTAATTTTATAGCAATCTTTGCTAAACAGTTAGCTCCATAATTCCAAAATCTAGTTGGAATAGAAAAAAAATTTATTCTCAACCTGAATTTTAGCCAACAAAAAAATATCAAGATCCAGAGACAATACCAAATTTGAAGTAGTAAAATTAAAAATGATAAATTACACTCATCTCCCCTATGTCCATGGAAATGGCAACTCACATTCTCTCTAATTGCTAACCTACACTCATATCTCTTCTGCTTGTCAAATTTTAAGTATTTATATTATAGTTACACTTATTCACAGAACATGATAATAAACTTAAAGAATGTTATTTTTGTGATCTTAACTGTTTTTAATTAATAAAATTATAAAAATACACTTACCTATTCTATTAAGTTTAAGGGTATTTTTATAATTTTATTAATTAAAAAGTTAATATAATAAAAATGTCATTCCTTAAGTTTACTACCCTATTTAATGAGGGCGTAACTATAATATAAATACTTAAAATTTGATAACAGAAAGGTTGTAAGTTACATTTTCACAAACTTCCAGAGAAATGATGTAATTTACTCAAATTAAAATGATATGATGAGGAAGTGATGAAGAAGGAAAAGCCCAAGGTATGAAAAATCAATGACCTCACATACAAATGAGGCAATATTTTCAATATCAGAATTGTTACTTTTACTCATGTTACATGTGAATTTGATATCGCTCTTATCCAATTAATTAAATATTAGTTAATATAGGATTTATATGTAACTTGAGTAGAAATAATGTAACTCTTTCAATAGCCTCTTTTCTTTTTCAATAGCCTCTTTTTTTCGCGATTAAAAGTCTATGTGGGTTGGGTGCCGATCATCCCACCAAAGCTAAGCCTTATGAGACCTTAGAAACTTGAGATTGCCTACCAAAAGAGTCCTCACAGCTAAATCAAACTCACGTCTTTATGGGATACAAGCTCGCTCCTTACCACATATGATAACCCTCACTGGCATTTTGCATCTCCTTTAGTATAACCGATTGATAATCTATCTGACATGTAAATAGCAATTATTCTTTTGCTGTAATTATTTTTGCTCCTTTCGTCTCTAAATCCCCTTGAAAGTGTTGAAACTCTAATTATGCTGTTACAACTCTCCCGGTAGCATCTCAGATCACTGCGCCAATGATCTAGTATCAGAAAATATAGCAATCAATATATATTTTAACCATGCTCAAAGGTGGAGGTTTGCCAATGATCGATGCTTCAGTTAACCACTTAACCTCATCACCACCATTGTAATTGAAAGTTTTTGCTGCATGCATACTTTGAAGTGTGTTGCGAGGCGGAACACAATACTAGTTGGTGGAAGATCTGGTTTCTATTGTCATTCCTCATATCTATATATGGAACCAATTTGCTTCCCAAATCATCGCCAATTCCTATGGGAAATGTAACCAAATTGTTTTGGAGGAATGAGAGCCAAGCCATGGGGTCCAATATCAGCTTACAAGGCGAAGGGATTGTGTATGAGTACTTGGGAAAGAGATGTCAGTTTTGTTCTATTTCTCCCTTGCATATGTAACATTCATCTCCAACTAAAGACCGTATCAACATGCAACAATGGATTTTCTAGTATCAAAATTTTACATGATGTTGTTTTAATTTGTGTAATCTTTTATTATTGATTTCAAAAATGATATCTAAGCAAAATAAGTAATGATATTATAGTCTCGATTTACAATTAACCCTACACATAATAACATATCAATTATTAAAAACATGATTTAAAATTAAAAATATATAAATATTATAAAAACACTCATTAAGATTGTGTCACGTAGGGTCACCATAAATTTTAGTCTATATCAATATTTTTCAAACAAGATATGTGATAGGAAAAATTAAGGATTAGAGATCATATATGACATTGTTATATGAAATTTTAATGTGAGAGAATTCATTCATCTTAACATGCTCCTTATTCTTCGACCTTGGGTTCACAACAACCATAGATGAGTCATTTTTTATATTTTTTGAGGTGGTTAGAGCATCTCTAATGGGTAAATCCTATTTTGAGAGTATCTCCAATGGTGGAATCAATTTTAGTCCCTCTTTTGGATCCAATTATTGACACATTATTTTTGTGTCATAAAAAATAAATGATAACAAAAAAAATGTCTATTTTCTCTTGAATAGAAAGAACCAACTTTGGTATTGATTCCATTTGAGTCCTACATTTTTTTAAATATAAAAAATTAATATAATTATGAAATATTTTATTTTAATGTCTTGTTTATGCAATTTTATTTTAGATTTTGATTAAAAAAAATATAAAATTAAATTTTTTAGAGTTTTATTTTTAATAATAAATTAAATTGCAGATAAATATTTTGTACATTTTTTAGAAGTTAAGATGTAAAAAATTCAAATAAATGTTATTAAAACTAAAACAAGTCTTAATATATTTTAAAATACTACATGAGCAAAAAACAAGTCTTAATATATTTTAAAATACTACATGAGCAACAACAACTATGCATATAAAAGGTGAATAATTGAGAAAATTATTTAAATTAAATTGATTTGGATTTATTATTTATGAAAAAATAAATGAGTAAAATAGAATAAATAATAAAAATATTTAATATTTATTATAAGAGGTGGGATGTCCTACCTTAGTGGGACTGCTTCTTCTCTCTCCTATCCCATTTTTTTTCCTCCAACAGTTGTGACATACACAAGAAGTAGGGCAATAAAAACCACATGCCACATTAGCATTTATGGACCTATCCATCATAAAAAGCAAAGTGTCTTATAAATGGGATTTTTCTCTCTAATAGAATAGATCAACTCCGTTCCCAAATTTTTCAAAAAGAAATTAATATATTAGAGATTCCAATAAATATTTTGGTATTATTCATTTTTTGTTGTTGGTAGAATATAAAAACTATTTTTAGAATAATCTTTATTTAAAATTAACTTGGAAATAAATTAAATTAAACATAAAAATTTGATACAATAATTTAAAAAAAAACTTAAAATCTAAAAAATTCAAACTTTCTTTTGCAACACTCTTCAATATGCTTAAAAAAATATTACACATTCAAATAACATAATATAGTTGAAAAACGTGGCATACAAAATTGAAAGGTGACAAGCAACATTGCTTAATGAAAATATTATATAACTAACAACTTTACTTAACGAGCTTTGTTGAATTGTCAAATATGTTTCACCAAATATGCTTGCAGCAATCGAGATTTTTGTCTTTTACGAAGTTAGATATTTATTTGGATATAGCTCTCATGAGGAGCAATATTTTCATCACCCAACTCTCGGTGATATGCAATTAGCTACATTGTCATAAAAGGGGAGTTGAGTAAAGTTTTCTAGATACATGTCTCTTTTATCCTCAACAATCATATTATACAACATGATGCAAGCTTGATTATCTTAACAAACTTACTCTTAAATCTAGAATAATGCTGAGCCACGTAAAATTGCAAAGCACGCTTGTAACACTCCAAATGCTCATTCCACATCCTTTTGTTAGCCTTCTTAATATATTGCAAACAACTTCCACTTATCTCAAAAGTAAAATGAAAATTGAAACTCAATTTTTATTTTTTCTTATGACTAAAAATTGCCACATGTTCATCAAGCATGGCTGAAAAAATTAGGACTAGTCTCGCTTCCACCAAAGGGCCCACACAAAATAGGACAACCCACTTTAAGCTCCAATTGAGCTATAGTGCTTGGCTAGGCAATTTAAGGACCAGGATAAAAATTCGTGAGTCACTAAAGATACTCTTATATCTTTATTCTCATTTTATGATAGCTTGTCCATTTAAACGTGTATACTCTTCCACCCTCTATCTTCAAAATCATTATTCTTAGGACAAATTACAGACCTCTTATAAGATTTAGTGAAATTTAATCTCTATTTGTAAAATTTACTCATGAGATTTTTAACTTCGTAAAATCATTACATCGACCATTCTAGAATTTGTAAAACCATTGCATCACCCTCCACTCCATTACATTAAGTGCATATAGAGAAGTTAATGTCACTTAAACAAATAGAGGAGAAATCCATGCAATTTGTCCATATTGTTATACTTCCTGACTATAATTAAATATATTTATTTAGAGGATTAAAATTAAATTTTAATTTTGATATATTGGCAGTATAAGATTTTTACATTATTATCCAATAAAATTCTCCATTTGAATGACTTTTTAAGTAGTAAGATCAAGAGTTAGCTATATTTGTTGATGTACATTACATAATTGGGACTTTTAATACATCAAAATTAAATATGTAATATCCTAGTTTAAATAAATGGGGCTAGGAAATTCTTTTGAATTAGGAAAGGTGTTAATTACCCTCATCTGTCATTCAGGTCCTAATTTCACTAAGTCTAGGTTACACGCCCTTGAGGGCTATATAATAAAACTATTTTTTTGAGATCAAAAGTCTTAGTAATTGTTCCCTAGAGAAAAATAAGTTAAAGAGTGATGTTTAATAAATTTTATGAAATCTTTAAACCTTTCGTTTTTAGTCCAAAAGTTTATAAAATCTTTAAAATTTCTAATTTGAACTAAAACCCAAAAATTAGATTTTGATTTGTTGAGATTTTGATTTTTTTGATATTATATTTGAATCCAAATGGGGGGTATTTTCTTATTGACATTTATGTTTTAAAGTGAATAACTTAAAATTAAGAAATGTAAATATGTTAAGAATTGCATGAGCGTTGCAATCGGAACGGAAGGCGATGTAGGGGACGATTTTTTGTTCTTGGTAAGCGTTAGCGCTCAATAGGAAACATAAATACCTCCATTTTTGGTTCTGGAACATTCAAACATAAAACACGACCCTTTCACCCTAGACTGAAAAACTTCACTCCAAACCCATTTTCACCCCCAAATCTCCATTTTCTTCCATTTTTTTCAATTCTAACTTCAATCTTTCACTCCTAAGGCTTTAAGGTATGTTGTTCTTCTAATTTACCCTTTTTCCCTTCAATTTCTTCTTGTTCTTGGGGATTTAGAGGGTGTTTATCATAGAGGTGTTATAGTGTTCTTTAAGTAAGATTGAAGTTAGATTTAGTATTTTGAGGTTAATTTAGAAGTTTATTTCTTTAATGATAGATAGGGTGCCAATCCTACTTCCCAAACTTCTGGTGGTACTATTCCTTTGTCTTCTGCCATTTTAGGTGAGTGGGTTACTCTGTGACTTCTATGTTAAGCATTATAACTATTTTCATAAAATCATAACTCATATAATGATTTTAGAGATTTTTGCATAAAGAATATGAGATTACTACTGATTTCTATGGTTTGAACTATTAATTTAAGAGCATATATATGTTTGACAAATCCATGGGATCATTGTTGATAAAAGATGTTTTGATAAAGCTGAATTATGAGAATATGAGTTGTTTATGATTATACGAT
Source organism: Dalbergia oliveri (assembly GCA_030441495.1). Lineage (NCBI taxonomy): Eukaryota > Viridiplantae > Streptophyta > Magnoliopsida > Fabales > Fabaceae > Dalbergia > Dalbergia oliveri. Next base: position 29,137,419 of record JAMLFY010000005.1, on the reverse strand, counting down.
CTCTAGAGTTATGAATTCTACTTGACTAAGTTTAAACCCTACGATAGATGCCTTTGTTTTTAAAGTTTAGAAATGATACTGTGTTTGATTAATTTGACAGGAGCTATAAGAAATGGCTGTGTGTTGCGTCAATCCGCTAACCTTGATACCAAGTAGCCCAAGGATAGCATTAGAAGGGACCTAGTTAGTACCCATTATTGTCACACTGGAGACGATGCGTGATGCCCAATGTACTAGAGATTTTGTTATGCTATATATATTGTGCATAACCAGAGAGAGTTACTGTTTCTCTATTGAGGTACTGTGAGACTGTTTAATAAGATAAAGCATTTTTTGGTACTCTTGCACATGCTTATATTCCTATGACCATATGAATTGTTGAACATTATTTATATTATTGTGATTTTCTGCATATACCCTTTGATGTCCCATGGAGGGGGTTTCAGGTGAAGACTCGCTAAAATTTTTGGTAGCAAAACTCACCCCTCCTTTCCTTTTTCTCTATTTAGAGATATAGTAGTTGCCAAATACTTCCATGCCATCTTCCTCCACGTTAGATTTCAGTTGTTCGAGCCCATTAGGTGAGATGTCTAGTATTTTGCCCTAGACGTGCTCCAATGTGATGCACTCAGAACTGGGATTTTAGAGCATGTTGTCCTGCATAGTTGTGTATATTGAAATGTTATTTTGGACTGGATAAGTCTTTTACTTTTCGTAGACACTTTGTATTATAAAGAACTTTCTGCATATCTCGTGATAATATACCATTATACTTTGCAACGGACTATGAATGTTTATTTTTATAATTAAGACATCAAGAGTAGGTGATTGATATATAGAAAAGAATAAAACTATATTATGGATCTTTTTATTGTGCATATAGAAATGATACAAGTCATGAGGTTTGCGTGAGAATGTGATTTCTCGCGTGCCGATATGCACGACGTTGTGACAAAATCTTTAAAATAATTATATACTTTAAATTAAAAATTTAATTGTATTTTTTAAGTGACTTATTTGTGAGTATTTTTGTACCAAAAGAATATTGTGAATATTTAGTGTTGTTACTTTTAGGTCATGTTTAAAACATAGTATAAAGTCTTATAGCATTAGCTCATACAGCCAATTTGAATTATATGTTTGGTGTGACATAGATAGTATAATAATAATAAGGGAAAAAAATACATTTTACGACAAAATTGGAAAAAAAGCATTGTCTCAGATGCATATAATAATAAGGGATATAAATACATTTTACTAATTTTAGATCAATTCCAATTTATCCCATGACTTTTCAAATGTGTATTATGACACCTAGGGTTGGAAATTGGCCGAGCCAAGCTAAGCTTTAGTTTAAATTGGGCCTGTATTTGAAAATGAAGCGTAGCCTGGCCTATTTTAATATAAGCCTTTTTATAGCCTTAACCTAGCCTTCATAAAAGCCTGGTTTGATCTGAAGCTCTAAAGTATTTTGGTTATGAAATATTTTAAAATAATAAAAATACTTATTTTTAAATAAGTCAAAATACTACTAAATATATCAAAAAATATATTTTAAAATAGACTAAAACACTTTAGTTAAAAAATATATTTTTAAATAGATTAAAATATTTCTATTATAGTTAGATATTTAAGTGATGATGATGATAATAATAATAATAATATAAGTAGACAGCTTTTAGCAAATACCTTTTTTATAGTATGAAACAAAATTGGCTAAAAAAGTTTTTTGAAAAGTCTTAGGCTTTTTACTAAATAGGGTAAATACACTACCTTGAATTAAGGTTAAAAGCCTCTAATGGCGACCTCACCTACTTTCACCCGCCGACAACTGAACTTTTCAAATTTGCAAACACTCCTTAGTATAATTTTGATAACTAATAAAGGTAAAATTATATGCACTTACTCCCTAAAGTTTCTAATTTGTGCAATTCAATACCTTGTCCATGAATACTCTATATAATTAATCCCCTTAATTTTTTATTATGTACAACTCAATACCCTATCATGACTTAAATTTTTGAATTTTTTCAGTTTAAAGTTAATGTGTAATAATACATTGTTTAAAAATTAGAAGATTTTTTGTATAGTTTAAAAAGTTAGTTATCATAATATATATTTTAAAAGTTGGGATTTAAATTACATAATTTAAAATTCAGGATTAAAATGCTTTTAACCGAAAAACCTCATGAGTCCAAACCTTGGCTCCTCTAAGTCCACCCCCCCCCCCTCTCTCTCTCTCTATGAAAAATATCAAACCAACCAACAATTCAGTAGCTACCTATGGCGACCCTAGAAGAAGCAAAGCTCGAAACTTTCCTCCAGTGGCTACAGGTTTGTTAGCATGCCTTGTAATTTGTGACCAAAGGGCAAAACAAATTAAGCTCTGACATGATTGTATGATGAATATTCAAAATTTTTGAATTTTGCTTTGTTGGGACTTGAATTCAGGCAAATGGGTTGGAACTACGAGGTTGCAAGATCAAGTACTGCGATTCCAGAAAAGGGTTTGGCATCTTTTCTGATAAAGATGTCTCTGACGGTAATATGAGTCTTCATAACACTTCAAACTCTGTGTACATATAGAGAAAGAGAAAAAAGTTACAATTTTTTATATGAGCTGTCTCTGTTTACTAGGTTGGGAATTGCAGGGTAGAATTGATACAAGGAGTTCGAGTTAGTTATTGCTTGTCAGCATAAAATATTGTTAGTGGTAGGAAATGATGTGCTATTATGATAGAGTGATGTTAATATACTTGAGTGTACGGTGAATCATATATGTGGCAATATATCCACCATTGATTTTCATTATATTTTACATATATGTAATTTTGCCATAAAAATTCGACCCAATTTTACATTGGCTGTTGATGGCCTAACACAACCCTCCTCTTTTATCTGGACTTGTGACTGACTATGGTGTCATTTGATACATATAGCCAATTCCACCTAGTGGGATAAAGATTGGCTTCTTGTTGTTTTGTTGTTGTTACATATATGTAATTTTAAATTATGTTTTGAATGGTAGATGTGTTGCTATGTATAGGATTCACCGTAAACTTGAGTTTGTATTAACATCACTCATTAGGCCATTGCCCTTATGTTGCAATCTTGGAATTCCAAAAATTATCATCTTGCCTTTGAAGGGAAAAAAAATGGGCATTTTTCTGAACTACAAAGTTTTGAGATGTTAAATGCTCATGTTTGCAATTATTTTTTGATCTGAATGTTTGTAGCCCTTTTACTTGACACTCTGAAAATAGAGAGAGAAAGGATTTCTTATACACTGCTTCAAAACAGGGATTCTGTTGGTTGTTCCACTAGATTTAGCAATTACTCCAATGAGGGTGTTGCAAGACCCTTTTCTCGGGCCGGAATGTAGAGCCATGTTTGAAGAAGGAGATGTGGATGATAGGTTCTTAATGATGCTATTGCTGACTGTGGAGCGATTGCGTAAGAATTCTCTATGGAAGCCGTACGTATGGTTGATTGTGTTTGATTTTGCAATTCAGCATTGTTTTACTTTCTGCTGTGTGTTTCACTTGTGAAGTGGTTAAAATTAAATCAGGTACCTTGATATGCTTCCGACCACTTTTCAAAATCCACTTTGGTTTAGCGCGGATGAATTTCATGAGCTAAGGGGAACAACATTATATCGAGCAACTGAATTGCAGGTAATTTATCACGGGACTCATCTTTTGATACCATTAACAAATTTGATTTAAACATTTAAACTGCACTTTTTTCTTGCCAATTTAAAGACATAGCACGATAAAAGACAAGGATGGTCACCCCTATGTATGGATGATGTGTATTATTTTGTTTTTTCCCAAAATTTAAGAAACTTGTCCATGAGATCGCTCTTTTCAAAGATCTCATCTATGTTCTTGAAGTAAAAATAGTAAATTTGAATTAGCGTTCTGCAGTTAATTTTTGTTAATCACTTGAATGGCTTAGGAGGAGCATTACAAAGATCACCGAAAATCCAAACCTAGGTTTTCTTCTATGATCTCTGATATAATGGAGCTCTATTATTTCATTTTAAACCAATTTGATCTCTCAGGTTAACATTTACTTTTTAGCTTTTTTAGTGGAGTTTGACAAAGAACCAGATTTGAATTCTGGTATTGTATTAACTTCTCTTTCCATCCTACTTAACAGTATATGTGACATCTGTCTTGTCTTGCAGAAGAAAAGCCTGCTGTCTTTATATGAAAGTAAAGTGAAGGCTTTGGTGAAGAAACTTTTGACTCTTGATGGAGATTCAGAGACGTATGTGTTTGGCACAATTATTTTGTGATTTGATTTTTTTTTTTAATAATTGAGTTAGTTTGACACCTGTTGAGATTTTGAGGCTTTATAGTTCAACTAATTACTGTATGAGACTAGGATATATGTCAATGCTGTTAGTTTAGTTTTAGGATTGAAGACCACAATTGTGAAAGTATAATTTACTGGTTACTTTTTCACTACTTCAGCTTATATGAAACTGTGTGAATATGCTATACTATGCTAAATGTGCATCCGTGTATCATAATACGTCCTATTCAAGACATCTTATTCAGATGCGAGCCATCTGGTTATTAATGTGCTATGATACAAATCTTACTGAAAAATGATAGGACATGGTCCATTTTAGGTTGTCAGCAAAATGCATAGGTTGTAGTATTACTTCAAGATATTGTCTTCTCTTTTGGTCATAGGCTGCCACATTTTTTATTTTTTCCGAACCACAAATGTCCGTAGTCCACTTGATTTCGACTAATCTAGTTCGAGCTAGGTCTGCCCTTTATGGGGTCATGCTCTTCCAGCGCTAAATTTTTTCCATACACAATACTCGAACCTGAGGCCTTGTTTAGGGAACAAGTGCTAAACCATTCAGATCAATCAGGCGCTAGTAGGCTGCCATGCCACTTTAAATACATGATCATAGGATTTGATTGATCTAAGTTATTTACACCTTTACATTCCTTTTTATTTGCCTCTTATCTATTAACAGTAAATATTGCACATTCTACATTCAAAGATGTTATTAGTAATATATTACCTTCTAGATATCTTCAGAATGATTTACCAAAATGTACTTTATAGGCTTAGTTTTCAAACAGTCATTTCTCAAATAAACATACATTTACATTAGTTCCTTTCCGCCTGACCTGTTTTTTGCAGTGAGGTGTGCTTTGAAGATTTCCTTTGGTGAGTACTACTAGTGAACTTTCATATAACTCCAAATAAATCCTTGGAGGGTTAAATCAGACTTGCCTTCTTGCTTAGGGCGAATTCGGTATTTTGGAGCCGTGCTTTGAACATTCCAATGCCTCGTTCTTATGTATTTCCAGAAGCACAAGAAGTTCATGAAAGTTGCTTTCCAGAAGATGATGAAAAAAGTGAGTCCCTGTTTTTTTAAAACTATTTTCATGTAAGAATTCTCTCTCTGTTTAAGTCCAATCCAGAGGCCATTATTTAGTATTTCTCTGAATTTCATATTTAAAATGATATTAAAATTAGGAAGCTTTATTGCAGGAAGCCAGGTTAAAAAATCTGACAATCTAACCAAGGAAATGACATGTAACACAACTCAAGGAGACACTGTTTGGGTAGAGGGTCTTGTCCCGGGCATTGACTTTTGCAACCATGGTAAATTGTTGCTTGAAGCCATGGCATTTCACTTCACTATATGCTTTTGAAGTACTTTCCTTTTTGTTACTTCAGTGATTTGTGATATAAATATTTTTTGATATGGTATCAAAGCCTCCATGATCAAACAATCTAGAGTTCAATGCCAATTGGTGTTCTTTGTTTTCCATAGTGATATTATTATCATATGCAAAGTATGTTTATCCTGATGAATAGTTTACAATTTGGAAGATGACAAACATCTATTATTTCTTTGATATTATACTTGATATTTCAAATGTCTCATGTGATTTACCTTGGCTATATGGCCAATCAGATCTGAAGCCAATAGCAACATGGGAAGTTGATGGAACTGGTTCAACAACAGGAGTTCCTGCCTCCATGTACCTTCTTTCTGGTAAATTCTTTTTGTTCCATTTTAGTTTCCATTTTAACATCTTAAAAAGTGTTTTCCATGTATATCCCTCTGCAGTTCTAGTAATTCCTGTCAAATTTCTAACCTAATTTCCTTCTCTCTCTCTCTCTCTCTCTCTCTCTCTCTCTATTTTTCACCTTCACTTTCCGTTTAAGTAGTTTCATAATCTATTATTTCATAAAGCTGTTCCCCTTTAATTCAATTGTTTTCTTGATTGCAAAGCTGCTCAAAGTCCCTTGCAGATTGATCGAGAAATTTCCATTAGTTATGGTGACAAAGGAAATGAGGTACTTTTATATTATCCTGCAGTTGAAAAATGATGAAAAAATGTAACATTTGCCTAAAATATTATTTCTATTCAAAAATTTACTTTTCTATTGTCTTCCTCTTACCATTATTTATTAAGGCATCAATCTTTTATGCTGCATACATAGAGGCATGCAAGGGGCAAATAAAGCTTAACATGATAGTCTTTCATGTAGCCAACACTGGCGCAATGCCTTATTGGCTGTTTATTCAGTTTGACTGAAAAAAGGTTTAACTGGAACCAGATACAAAATTTACTGGTTGGTAAACCAGCATCTAGGCTTTGCACCGTATACTTTGCCTTCTAACATATTCAGTTCACTTGTATCATTATGAATATTTAAAATATATACTTCCATCTATATTTTGCTAAATGCATGAGCCCAGCAAGCAGAGCTTCTTTTCTGTTATTTAAAAAAGTTGATGTATAATTTGCTTTGAAGCTTATTTCAATTTCTACATGTCATTTTTCCTCTTGATGCAGGAACTTCTATATCTATATGGTTTTGTCATTGATGATAACACAGATGACTATCTCATGGTAATTGCCCACACTTATATTGCCCTATGCACGCTTATTTAAGATTAAAATGTATCTTTATCATGTTACTCCCCCTCCCATAATTGTTTTGTTGGCATGCAGCATGCCAATTTGTTTCCTATTTTCAAGATTTTGTAAAGAAAATAAAGAAAATTATAATTAGGATTTTTTATTTTTATTGTTTTCTTCATAAAATCCTGAAAAATAGGAACAAATTGAAAAAAGAAATGATAACAGAAACCAAACAGCCCCATAAATTCTCTATCATGGGCTTTCTGATTCAAGCCGTCATGTTTTTATATATATAGACATAGCTTACTAACTAATCAGTATTATTGGGTCCTACAGGTCAACTATCCAGCAGAAGCACTTCATACTATTTCTTGTTCAGAGTCCAAAAGCCAGCTGCTTGAAGTGCAGGTATGTTAATAATTTATCTTCAATTTTACACCTTTGTTTCAAAAGTAGAATTGCGCCTCCTTTTGTTCTAATGTTCACCACTTTTGCAACTACACTTTCTATGTTTTTGGTTTGTGTTTACAGAAGGCTGAAATGAAATGTCTTCTACCCAAAACTTTGTTGAATCATGGATTTTTTCCATTGGCCTTCCAAAACAATAGAGAAAATAATAAGTGCAAGGTTGACCAGATTTCCAACTACAGCTGGAGTGGTCAGCGAAAGACGCCATCTTACATAAACAAACTGGTTTTTCCTGAGAAATTTATGACTTCCTTGAGGACCATAGCGATGCAAGAAGAAGAACTTTACAAGGTTTCTTCAATGCTGGAAGAGGTGCTGTTTCAATGCAACATTTTGTTTTATGTTTTCCTTGGAAAGTCACACTTTTACTTCCTTCCTTAGTTACTGAAACTGTATTTTCGTTTGCTTTGGAAAGTTTTCTTTCAAAATCTAGCACATTTCCTACCCTTGCCATCACTTTACTGCAAGTGAAGTGACACTGCTACTTGACATGTAACACTGCTTTTTCATCTTGGAGACAGCCTCTTGAAATTGTTTGATGCATTTGTCGTTGAAATCCAAAACAGACCTTGCCTTTTCTACAGTTACATTGCTCACAGCTTGAAAGGGATTGATATTCTGAATCAGAAAAGAATATATGGAAACAACTGACTCTGTGAATCAATGCTGAACATATGTATCAATATAGGTAAAAAAATAATTCCACTATAGATTACAATAGTTCCATATTGGAAAACTGAATTGATCCATTGTAAGGTCCTATCCATTTCAAAATCCACTACAAATTTATGTGTTTTTTTATTGTTTTATCATTTTCTACAAAACATGGTTAATGCATTGATAACCCAAAGAAAAGTGATAACAACAACAACAACAAATAAGTCTTGTTCTACTACATGGGGTTAACTGCATGGATCAGAGAATGTCGTAGTGTTGTGCCTATGTTGTGCTTTGTTGAAGACCTTTTTACACAGCCTGAGTCCCAATAACATAGGAGAGTTGTGTTTGGCAGTCAAATACTAAGTTTTACAAAATCTTGTCAAATCTGACGAAAAGTGATGGGTATTATATTAAATTAGGTTGTTTATTTTCAATTTCAACTGTATTCAACATTGATACAATTTTTCATGGTTTTTTAATAAAGCTTGTAGGACCTGAAGGGGAGAGACAACTATCAGATACAGATGTCCAATCAGCAGTATGGGAGGTTTGTGGTGATTCTGGAGCTTTGCAATTGCTTGTTGATCTTCTTCGTGTGAAGTGAGTGGCTGGAATCACACAAGAAGTGCTTATAGGATTGTGTTAATTTTAACCTGGAATATATTTAGTACCATCTCCTAATCTGCATGCTTCTGTAAATGATGTTGAATATTCCTTTTCCAAGATGTCATTGCGTTTCATTTCAATGCCTAATTAATTTCATGGCATCCAAGGTTGATCGATCTTGAAGAGAGTTCTGGAACAGAGGAGAGTGACCTTGATTTGCTTAAAAAGGCTCTTGTTACTGATAACCAGGAAGATAACAAGCAATGCATGAGCAATTTAAGGTAGAAAGTAGAAACTAGTTTTACTTTATTGTGAAAGTCACATGAAAATTCTAGTCTATTTGGTTGTAAAAGAGATTGGTTATGCTCTCCTGAAATTCTTTGGCTCTTAATTCGTGGCTGATGTTTCATTTGTTAGTAGTTACTTTATTTCTTGATCTAAGATACATGCTAACTTAACTAAATCATCTTTCATGAATCAAACCACTACTAAAATGCTGCATTTATTTTTCTATCCAAATTGCATGTTTAGAACTTAGAATTTTATATATATATTTTGACAGTGTAAAACAACCACGCACCATGATAAGCATTACACTGTTAACCAATAGAATTTTACCAAAATAACAAATCATAAAAAGTAACTATCCATTATCACAACCACCCAGCATGATTTTTCATTTTGGTATAATTCTATTGGCTGACAATATAAAGTCATCTTACACTAAGTGCATAGACATTAAAATCTAAAACTTTTGGTTGCCTGGAAAAATGAAAAACACAAAATAGTGTCTATTTATCTTCAATTTGTTTTTCTTCCTTGTGTTTACTCATGTGACATTATTAAAATTTTGATATCAACCCTATGCTTCAGAAATTGCTCACATTGTACAACCTTTTCATCTTAAGTATGTAAGTGTTGGTTGAAACTATGAGCTCTGCATTTGCTGGAAGTCCATATTTATCTATTGTCAGCCAAATAAAACTTGGATTCCTCACTTGATCTGGAACTTTCCTATTCTGTATTGTTATCTTTCTAAAAGTTTTTTGTTTCCCAAAACTTCAGCTCAAAGGCAACTGAGTCAGAGGAACACATGTTGATGACTAGAAACGAGTGGTCTGCTATAGTATATAGGCGAGGCCAAAAGCAGCTAACTCGGCTATTCTTGAAAGAAGCAGAACATGCTCTGGAGTTATCACTGAAAGAAGAAGAGTTGACTGTTCCATGATAACCATGTCACTGTATGGCCCCTTATTGTTTGAGTAAATCCTCAGATTAATCCTTGACAATGTTGTGGGATATACATATAAATTTAGTCTTTCAAAGAGTTGTAATATCAATTTGGTCCTCAAGGGATTTGTAACATCAATTTAATTATTCAAAGATTAAAATTTATTTCAAGTTAGTCTAAAAGAATTAAAAAAAAAGTTTGACTAATTTAAAATGAATTTTAATCTTTAAAGGAATAAATTGATGTCACAAATTTTTCTAGGACCAAATTGATATTCTATAACTGTTTCAGAGACCAATCTGATGCTTTACTTCTAATCCTTTTAATCATATGATATTTTGGCAGGGATTTGAGTCATAGTTACTAGCGATCTTAGAGTCAAATTTCTCTCATTTGCTTTTTGTAATGCAATTTAAGAGTTTTCCCATTGTCGTTTATGTTGTAGACTTTGATTATTTCTATCAGTTAATATGATTAATGCAAGTGTCATTGTCTCTCCAATTCTTTATGTGGAAATCAGAGGCTGCAAAACGTTCCGGGACGGCTGTTATTCTTGTTCTCAAATTTGGTATGCCCTTATATGAAAAACTCATTCTGGTTATACTAAACTAGTATTACCTACGTTGAAATTTTCTTAAGTTTTTCACCTTTTTTACTTAAAGCTTGTAATTAGCAAGGTTCTGAAAACTGGAATAAGGAACCGTCTTTATTCGGTTCTGGGCTATGCCTAAAAACCGCTCTTTCAAGAACCGGCTAAGAATTGGTACGAACTGGTCGAAACCGCCAAATCGGCCAAATCAGGTAGACAGTTTCTTTTTTTAATAAAAAATATATAAAATGGTATCATTTTGGGTTTTTTTTTTTTAAGAAAATGCTTAAAATCTCTTTTTGCCTAATTCTTTTTTTTTTTTTTTCTAACATGGGAAGTAGTAACTTGAGAGATTTGATCCATATGAATAATATTTATTTTGATAAGGAATGAATTATATTATGTTCTATGGATTTTGTTGATACTTAATTTAATTTTTAATTATTTTATGACATATTTTATTTTATATTTTTATATACTTATATAAATACAGGTTTTATTATATACCGATTATATTTCGGTTGGATTTTCATTTAACCTCTAAACTCTTGCCTTGACCGATTCGATATCCTTTTTTGGAACTTGGTAATTACTAATTGCTAATTAGTTTGACCAATAAGTACTAAATTTAGAAATACCAACCCAACTTTCAGTTCTAACTGTGACATGACATTGTGTGATGCACCGCTTTGGTGGTGTACTCAACTTTCTTGACCTTATCCGAAAGAAAATCAGTACTCATGCCTCTGGTGCATTCTGATTGAGTATAGCCGATACAAATGCATGAAGATTACAACTTCAGGGCTTCTGTGGAGTTTTTGCCGGTTAAATTCATAAGGTTAGCCATCTCACAACAAAAGTGAAACTATAAATAAGGATTAATTTTGGATATAAATAGAATCATAAATGAACCCCTCATAAAGAAATTCAATATTGCCTCCAATTATCATATCACAAAAACTGATAAGGATAAATATGATATTTAGAAAAACTAGTAACAGTAATGGTAAGATGCTAAGTTCTAGTGTTTTTATAACCTTCCAAAAAGACATATTTTGCATATATGCCAAAATTTGGACTTGGTCCTAGATGACTCTGATCATTGATCATTCCCTATTGTCTTTACTGCTTACTAGTTAAGCTCTAGTTTATCAACCTTCTAGGCCTGCCACATGCTTAAGGGACCATCCTATTAAATAAGCAGCAGCTGCAGCTATGGCACCACTGAATAGAGTCATAGCTGTGGAGAACATGTAGTTCTGACCAGCAATCCTTGCCTTTGCCACCCCAAGAAGAGCAAGGGCAAGTGCAGAAACAAGTCATGCACCAACAAACTTCACTGAGTCACTGTCTGTGTATGGTATGAGGATGATGAAAGGAAGCAGTGGAGTAGAGCCAAAAACTATGAAGGATGCAAAGGTGACAAGGCCATTCTTCCAGGGGTCACTTCTTGGTCTGCTGGTAGTGTTCCTTTGTCAGCTACCATTCTCTGGTCCACCAAGATGTCCTTATATTTTGTAAATGTGTTCACAACCTTGCAACACCAAGCAACAGAATTCAATTATTTTAGATCTTAGAAGCAATTTGGCATATCCTAGCTATAACATTAGTGTTAATTTTAACCAAGTTTTTGTGGACAACTATTTTGACATCTGAGAAACCAGGTATAAATGAGAATTTTAGTTACGTCACTGATAAATGTGTGTTAATAATTGAATATTTGAGTTATTTTAGTGATTTATTACTTACCTTGTCATGTCCTTTACATTTAAGTAACTAAAATCTTCATTTATTTATATATGATTTCTCAGATGTCCAAGGAGGTGTCCATCAAAACTTTGTTCAAAGCACATTTCTCTAGCTATAAAGGCCAAATAAGTAAACATTTGAAACAAAATAATGCTGACATGGCAAAACAAGTTTCTTCCAATAATATCCAAATGGTATGCTTTTCTGATACATACCATGGTTGCATCATTGTAGTCCATCCCAAGTGCTTGATAGTGTCTGATTAACTGTGTGCGCTCACTGTCTCTATGATTCATTACATCCCATTCTGTCACGCTCCTCTCCTTAATGATCACATCCTGCTCCGTGCTAGCAGACACACAGTCTCCAAGCCCCATTGATATTGCATCTGCCACAAGGTTTGCAAACCCAAGAACCAACACATCTACTGCATTCAAAGTTGCACATCATTTAAGATAGCATTTAACACCCCCACACAACACTAGTCTTTCTTGGCATCAATGGCATGAGAATCACTATTTCAGACAAACAAAACTGAACAAACCATTATTTTTTGAAGTATATTGTCATTATCCATAAGTATAACTCGGACCTTATTCTGTTTTGCACTAAAAAGGGATTTAGTTGGTTTCAATTACAAATATGCCATGCTTGAATCATAATTCTTTCTTAGAGTAATCATCTATCCCCCTACTACATCTTTGTAATGAGATGAATGGTAAAAATTGAAGATGTACCACCATTTGTCCATTCCATTCTGGATCAAAATTTTGTAAACTGCACATGCACAAACTACAAATTAATGATGTATGGCTATGAAAAGGACAAGAGGCTGCAACATGTCATGGCACAGAAAAAACTTTTACCCTCCAAAACTCCAAAAATGGTCTTTTATGATGAACGATTTAACTTACATGGCAAGAGGCCACAGCTACAATATGAATCATGCCTGTTTAGATCAGATTAATAGCATTCTGTTTTGTTTTTATCGTTACAGATAACATCCTGCTTTTAGTACTTATGTATTCATACTTATATACAGATTCCTATAAAAAGAAAAACTAAACATAATTAGTGCCAATAGCTCAAGTAATTATTATTTGAAAAAAAAAAAACTATTCAAGAAAACGGCTCATTATATGTTGCAAAAGCGAGGATTTATGTATCTAAAAATTTAGAGTCTAGGTAGTTTATATACATAGTGGCATGCTAATGCTTTTCTTTCCTAACATAAAAACATGATGATCTTTCTAAGGGAAAAAAGAGAAGATATAACTGCATAAAAACTTTAAACTCTAATCAATAAGTAAATTAATTCAATCCCAAAAGCTAATTTATTAGAGCCTATCTAGATCATACCCTTAATTAATGTAAGACTCTAACACACCCCTTTCATGTCTAGGACTGGACATTTGGAGCATAAAATTTGCAAGATTTAACATTTATGAGTGGTCCAATAACAACTACATAATAGATTTTGATATCATCTTAGAATTGAATGAGCCTAGTTCAACCTCAAAAGTTATCTCAAAAGTTATCTCATGCATGAGGATTGTCCAAACTCTTATAAAGGTTATCTATATCATATCCTTAAGCAATTGAGCAATACTAGACTCTAACACAAATGATGATATTTCCAAAAGCACTTTAATAGAAGAAGTCCAAACAGAATGACACATATACCAGGGGAACTTCTGCTAGCTGAGATGGAGGAAATGAGAGAAAAGCTAGTGATAATAGCATCAAGCCCCGCATACACTATGCTCTTCACATACTCTCCTCTCCAAGGCTCTTTTGGCCTCTCACTGTTCCTTCCTAAGTCATCATCACAACCACCCTCCTCCACTTCATGGAGGAGCCTTGTGGTGGGGCCACTGCTGCTACCACCATCTCTTTCACCCATCACCACTTAATTTCTTTATTTCTTTTTTAATTTTTGAATTTTGTGGTAAATTGTGCCAATGATTTTACTCTATGTGCTTTTGACTTTTCAGTTTTTAACAGTGATGCACAGAATTTTTATAAGGTTGGTGTGTGTGTCACCTTGCATGCGATTGCACACACACGTGGCCAATGAGTGCAGTGTTTTTTTACTGTTTTATGTGCCACTTCATTGACAAGTCTCCATGATTTGCACATGGCCACCATATGGCCTTGGACAGTGTATAAAATACTCTATTCTTAGCTGTAAACTACTAGAGAATGATGTTATTCACACAATTTCATACGGTTATTTTATTTAGTGCTTAAAAACTTAAAATTATCACCAAACTTTTTTGGTTTTAGTTCACATAAAAATGTATGTGCTTATCAGCTATATAAAACTTTGTTGGTAATTTAGTTGTTGATAATTTGATCACATAGTATCATGCATTAACAAAATTCTATAATGTTTCTTTATGTATCATATATGGAACTTTTTTTTTTCATTATTATAATAGCTGTTTTACTTGCACAAATGTTGTAATCTACAAATTTATCATCAAACTTGTCATGAGTTGACTGGTTGATTTGGAATTTGGGATTGATAATCTTTTTTTAAAATAATTAGAGGAAAAAACAAAAAAAAATTGCTTTTTGAGCTTATTATGATAATTTACAAAGTACAACAACCAATGTGATTTTCTAATGTTACACTTAAGTATATATTTGAAGCTTTTCATTAATTAACCATGGAATTTTGTTTTATACATTTCTCTTGTTATATTAACTTTTGAATTAAAATATGGGATTTTTAGTTCAACCGCACACCTTACCTGGAAAAAAAAAACTGTATATGCCCTCCAATGTAAATGAATGTAAATCAGAAGTATTCAATTAAAAAAAATAATAATAAAAATTACTAATTAGACATCAAATTATTTTCTATTTCCTTTAGCATGAGACAAAAGAAAATGACAAAGAAATCATGAATTATATAAACATAAAAGACATCAAAAATAAAAATTGCATTGAAAAACATCTCTTCAATGAGCTAGACCAATGGCTTCCTTTCCTCATCATTTTCTCCTGTAGAATCTTGCACGGCCCCCAATTCTTCATCAACAGCAGATTTTGCACTAATGCCATTGGAAGAAGAAGTTAAGGCCTTCTTGGTGTTATTGGCTTTGTTTTCAGGAAACATCTTCAACGTGATTCCCATGGCTATGAGTAGAAGTCCACTTCCATGTTGTTCTGTTAATGGTTTTGTAAATATCAAGTATGACAAAAGCAACGTCACCGCTTTTCTTGCTGTTGTTATCTGTGATCAAATTCAGTGAAGGGTAGGAAGTTAGGACCAGAAATATGTGATTCATGTTGAACTGTTATCCAACACATGCAGTTGATTTGTGTTCTTGTGTGGTTATATACAAGAAATTAATATGAAAAATTAATTTTGACCCGGACCAAAAAAATGTTATACACCATCAATCAATCCTATCCAGTTATTACATGTGAGTTTTTAAGATGATTACTAGATAATTAAATATTTTTAATTAGGATTTTTCTTCGGTACTCATGGTACCCTTGCACAACCATGGGTTGTGATTTGATTATAGTTTTGATAGATTTCAAAACCTTGGATTAGTGAGATATGTAGCTTATTCTTAACAACAAAAAACTAAAAGATACCGAAACTCTTGAATTATATAGGAGTATCGGAGAAATCCTTTTTAATTATGTAGAAAAATATAATTGGATAACTTGCGAAAAGATTTTGTGTGAAATTTTTTTATATATTACGTGTATCAAAACTAAATTCAGGTGTGTTTGGTTGAGTGATAATTGGTAAAGATGAGAAGAAAGATTTATGAACGAATTCTATATAAAATTATACTTGAAGTTTATCCACGAAAAATTTCCCTCCACAACCCTCCCCAACCAAGCAAGCCTAATGGGGGTGGATGAAAATTTGGAATTCCATTAAGCAACAAGATCAATTTTCAATTTAATTTCAAATTCTTAGCATAGAAAAGGTTAATTGCTTGGTCATTTAATAGCATTTAAGACCCAATGGTGTTTGGGTTTTAACACATGATAATTATTAATGCAAGCCGCGGAATAATGATCCAAACTTGACATAATGGGAAGGAGGAAAAAGCTCGTGAGAGCAATTTACCATGGCAGTGGTGGCAGCACCAAAAATGGCAATAAGGGAAAGGACAGAGACTTGGCCTATGAATGTGGCCATTGCTTCAAAGACCAACACGCCATACACATAGGGATGCTGCAAGTACAAGAAAAGGGTGATTCTTTTAATAATAATGAATTAAAAGCTGTGTAGAATAGTGTGCAAAAGGAGCTGATTATTCCAAAATTTACCTGTGAGCATGAAGTCCAAGCTTTGAATAATTCTCCTGTGAAAAGCATTGGAGGGATTAGGAAAGGCAATCCCACCACCGTAGAGCAAAAGAGCATCTCCATCTGTGTTAACAACGGGAAAAGTAAATAATGTTAGATGTATTAATATTAATATAAGAATTTAATTTATATTGCCCGTAAAAATATTTTACACAACATTCGTGAATATTGACGTATCGGTAAAAACGTTTGACTCAAGTATCCACTACATTGGAAGTCTTATAAATAGAAATATATGATTGAATGACGGTAAGACTCTTTTATACTCAAAGTATATCAAAGTTAATCTCATTACATAATATGCTATTATTGATATATGAAAAGTTTAAGTCTCAATGACATGAATGCATTCTCTATTTATCTTCACTTGAAAATGCATAAAGAGGATTAAGGAAGGCATGGAAAAAACCATTACCTGTGTGGTCTCAGGGTTCATAGTGAAGATTGCTTCTTGGAGATTTCCCAGAAAAGAATCCATGACCAAAGCACCAGTTATCATAATAACACCAATGACACTGAAATTTGGTGATGTATGTGCATCTGCTAGTGTGAATAGGATCAAGCCAACCACCAGAAGTATTGCAGATATATATTCATGCACTGGATATTTTCTTCTTAGACCCGGAATGAAGGCCCCCATTATCATCACTGGCAGCACCTATTGTGCCAAAAAAAGTGGCACATGTTATGTTGGAATTTCCAATGTGTAATGATCAGTTAGATAACGCAACATGGTGACACCGTTTTAGGAGCTAAAAAAAGGTTACAATTTCTTGAATAAGTCACCTAATTTGGGGCCATTCGTACTTATGTGTGACAAACAAACTAAGGAAAAGATTTAACATCTTCAAGGGGTTTCAACTATAACTGATCCATATCACTTTCCTTGGAAAAATTGAGGAAAAAGTAAAGATGGTTTTCATCACTTTACCTTTGTGGATTTGAACATGATTTGTGCAGGGTAGTTAAGAAAAGCCAAAGACCCCTTTGTTAGGCCATGAGAACCCATGAGTACAGCCGAAAGCTTCACATAAGTTTTCCATGGATTCACCATTTGCTTGCTTGTGAAGCCTTGGAGGTAAATCAGGAACAGGTAAACAAAACCTTGAACAAATGTGAAGTACCAACCATAGCTGAAAAATAAGAACAACCGCATCACCACACAATTTTCACTATATGACCCCAATTATTCAAGGCCAAAAAAAATCAGTAACAAATGAAACGGTATCAAGGTGAAGAAATTTTACCTGAATTGGAGCCTGTTATATACATATTCCTGAAAATCAGGCAATAAATACAAAGTTATTAGCAAGATAACTTTCACAAAATATATAAAAAAAAATTGCAATTTTTCAGATGAAGAAAACAAAAAAGGCAAACAAAAAAAAACAAAATGAAAAACTTGGAAGGTTGAGCCCCCCATCGATATATCCGGAAGCAACCAAAAAAAAAAGCAAAAAAAATTCTTTGACCAAAGGGCTTCTGGGAAACTATTCCCTGGAAAATCAACCTTTAGGCCAGAGATTATGGGGGAAAAAACAAAACAAAACAAAATTGAAAAAAAAAGGATGAAAAATCTTGAATTTCAAATCAGGCAAAAACAAAACACAAATTAACCAAGAAACAATAAATTTTTTGTTTTTTTTCTTTTCTTTTTCTCTCCTCATACATGGATTTGCAGAAATTTTAAACCGCAAAGAATCATTGTGGTGCTACATTAAACCAAACCAACCAACAAGTAAAATGAAAGAAAGAAGAAAGAAAACAAAACAAACACACAGAAAACAGAGCACACATATGGAATATGATCCAATAGAATCAAGTAATCTAAATTCTAACCTCACAGATGCCATTAACAAGGTATCCAAAGAAGAACCCAGATGAGCAAATGAGGAATTGCTGCCATATGGGTCTGTCAGTTAGTGAAATTCCAAACAAACTACGAGCTTGTTCTTCGTTCTTCATCACAATTCACACACCCCTTCACCTTTTCTTTTATCTCTTTTTTTTCTTTTTTTGTTTTCCCTTCAATCTGCAATCCTTATTCTGACTCACCAAACTGGCACCAACCCAGAAACCAATTCAGTAAAAAGAGTGTATCTTTACAAACTCCAAAATTATTCTCAAAACCTCATCAGCCTCAAAATCTTGCATGTTGACTTTGCCAACCCCAAATAACAGAAAAAACGAGACAGAGAGAAAAAGAAAAGAAGAGAGAGAGAGAGAGTTTCAGTTTCACAAATTGGAAAGATGGAAACTCGTTTGATTTGTGTTAGCAAGCATGTAGATATATATGGCGGGGCATGACATTGCATGAAAGGTTTTTAGAGAGAGAGTGTGTGAATGTGTTTTTGTGTGTTGTTAGTTCTTACAATACAATCCTCTCAGCTGTACTATGAATATGTGTGTGTGTTTTTTTTATTGAGGTGATTTCTACGCAAAGGTGGAATTGATTAAGGAGAGGATTTTGCAGGTTAATGATCTCTCTCTATAATGGGAATATATATAAATAGAATTATGTTGCATGTACAACTCATTTGTATAATTTTTATACAACTCATTTAAATCAAATGATGAGAAATAAGATCTTTTATTTTTAGATGCGGATCCTACAAAATTCAATAGTGACGAATTAAATATAAAAAGGTTGTAAAAATAACACTTCTCATATAATTATTAATTAATTGTAACACAAGAAGAACGGGTGCTGTTAGAGGGCAGTTATATCATGACATAGGGATTAGGGTCTATATTGGAATGATTTAGATGGGGGTATAGTTTTATTTTTTTTATTGTGATATATATATATATATATATATATCATTTTCAAGTCGAATTTTTTTCCCTCAACAAATTGTACTTCCTGGTTATCGCTGATCAATTAAGATTGGACTCTAGCACCAAACAAAAAAAAATGGGACTCTTTAATTACTAATTTACTATTATGCAATTATTATTAAGCAGAATTATTTGAGATTGTTTTGATGCGCTTGTTTGGATATTATTTTGTAAATGATTTTTTTTGAAAAAATATTTTTCATATGTTTAGGTAATTTTTTTTCAAAAGAAAAGTCATTAAAGCAAGCTCAAAATATCTTTTGTGAGAAGTTGCTTTTATTTTTTAAAAAATATTTTTCAAATAGAAAACAAAATTTAAAAATGAAAGGAAAATCTTTTAATAATATGTTCATATAAATTTTTTTTATAACTAAATTTTAAAATACTTTTTAAAAAAAAAATCATTATTAAGAAGTAACTCTTTTTTCTGTTTATGGAATAAAATTTAGGAAATAATAAGATTACTTCCTTTTGAATGAGTGCATATATTAATGTGAGAATTAGTTTCATACAATTTCTGTCTACAAATTTTTATATTTTAAACGAACTGATATTAAAAAGTTCGTGTATCAGATTATTAAATATCTTTTCATTAAATGCTTAGATTTTCCATAGAATTTAATTGGTAAACGAAAAAGGGATAAGCAAATTGGACAGGGAATTAATTTTTTGTCCTTATTTTAACATTTTCGAAGTCATTCTCTTATGTCCTAATTCTATCTTCTTTTTTTCCGCAAAGAAATTAAAATTTTTTTTTGGTATCAATCCTATATTTTTCATAAATGTCTAAATCGTATATTAGGACAGTTTTTTTTTAATACTCAGTGAATACTTACAAAATACTCGTAACCAATCAAGTATTAGTTTTTAGATTTTTTTTCATCTCTATCCTATATTTTTTGATAAATGTCTCAATCCTATATTAATTAGGATTGATTTTTCAGTCTCATTAAATACTTACAAAATAATTTTTTAATTAAGTACTTACAAAATACTTATAACCAATCAATTATTAGTTTTTTTATAAAAAAATCATGCCATACTTTATTATGTATAGAGCACGATCAAAGAAATCAATGCTTACTTTTAATAAAATCCCGTCAACTATTCTAACTAAGAAAGTAACTTTTCTTACTTGTTCAATCAGTTATTATGCTTATAATTAAATAGAAATATAGCATCACAAAAAAATAGGAAGCAAATTAAAGACATCAGATTTGAATTGCATAAAGAGCATATCGCATATTTCCACCAAAAAAAAAGAGTGTATCACATATCATAACCCGTAACGGAAAAATTATAATGATATCTATAAAAAATCACTTATCAATTACTTATCAATATAAGTTAACAGAGCATTAAATCAAAATCTTATTTAAAAAAATGTTTTTGATTATCAGTTGATCGAACTAAGTGGCTATCTTTCTTCGGTAATAAATATTCCTTATTATCCCCATTTAAATTCATTACCTTAAAGTTTTTTTCTTCCAAACGATTACCTTTACTTTGAATTCTCATCTATTCTAATCATTTGAGACCTTGAGTTGTGTCCAGATGATGATAATTTTCATATAATTAATGGATTCCACTTGAACAAAGATTATTAAATAATTCATACACGGTTGAAATAGCATTTTAGAGCGCAAGGTACATTTTAACAATGTCTATTTAATTCATTAAACAAATTATTTTTGTTAGTATTTGATGGAAGTTCAGGTGGATGAAAGTCAGTAAAGTTTGAGAGTATTAGCTGTAAGGATAGCGGCCTTTAGCTACCCTATAAATTAATTGTATAATTGATTTTTTTTAAAAAAAATTCTTCTACACGGAAAGTCCAATTCTTTATTCTTGATTGAAAAGGTGGTTTTGTTTGCTAATCTCCAGTTATTCACAACTAAACGGGTCCTTCAGGTGCCTATATTGCAGTTCCAATAATCTAAAAGTAACCATATATATATAAAACTTTAAATATATGTACTTTTTTTCATCTATATTTTAAATAAACGAGACCCATAATGTATATTAATTACTTTAAAATAGAGATACTTTCAAACAATAAGGATATTAACTAAGACTTCTAAAATTATATATATGTCAACCACCAAGGTGTTAGTCCTAATGAAAATGGCTTAGATATCTTAAACATGAGATTTTAGATTCAGTCATGTGATTTATATGTACTAATGTGTGCTTGTCAATTCATATTTTTTTATATATTTTTAATTATTTTAACTTCTTTTGTAACTTCCTCAAACTCTTTATGCATTAAGGGTTTTTTAGGAAATAAAAATTTTAAATATAAAAAAGTAGTTAAAATAAATTATTTCCTTTATATATATATATAGATAAATAAAAAGAATACAGCTAGGAGAGGTCACGACTTAAGCACTTGATCACATCACCTTTCAAGTAAAATCATATTCTTGAGAAACAAAAAAATTGTATATATTTCAAGGAAAGGATAAAGAATGCAAATCCAAAATTAACCATAATTGACATTTATTGAAGATGAACGCTCCTAACCTTACCATTATTGATACCTAGTGGTTTCTTCTAGTTCTTTATTAGATGGACAGAAAAGATGACTTAGTTATCTACACTATCCAGATATTTTCTACTTTTTTCTGTGAAATTGGACCAAAAAAAAAAAACACTGCATGATTGATTTCTCATATAGATATCTTTAAAACTATGATTAGGATAAAACATTCTCTTACATATATAATTTTTACTTAAATTATAATTTTAAAAGAATTTAATTTCTATTCATTAATCGTTAAAATATTTTTACATTATTATCCAATCATATATTATTATCACATTACTAAAAATAGTCGAGTTCCACATCCAAACGATATTATTTGGCTGTCAAAGAAATTGAACCCATTTAAAAATGTTAAATGAATATTTTAATCTAAATCATAATTTTAAAGTCTATAATATGTACATTCGCGGGGATATATATGCTAAAATTCAGTGCGAGTCCCGGGAGGGAACAAACTCTTCAGCCTTTACTCTCTCACTAGACCAACACCTCCATGTGATGAGAGGCACCGCTGCGTTTGGCCTTGGGCTTAGTCCTCAATGCCACGCTCCTAATGTGCTTGCCAAATGTCATTTTCTTGAAACCATATGTCATTTGTACCTTTGCATTTTGAAGAGAGATTAATATTATTTGTCCTCATATTTTATGGATATCTTGTTAATATACTTTTATCTATTATTGAATGAGATATGAGTTTTAAATTAAGTGAAATCCTCTTATCTAATAATAAATAAAAGTATGTCAGTATTGTCAATAAATAATAAATACAAAAAATATTTTCCTCCAAGAAAACAAAAACAAATTATATTGGTCCCTCTCACTAGCTTCCATCTCCTCTTACCCCTCGTGAAGAATCTTCATTTAGTGAGCTAGTTGAGCAATTGCCAACACAGCACTCAACCTTCCTTTCTTTTGGGTGGCGTTTGGAAAATGTCTTCGGGACTGAAAATATGAAAAAACTGAGGATAGAGACGTGTTTAAAGACTGAAATAGAAATACAAATTTTAAAATTATCTTCTTCTCTCTAAAAAGAAGAGACGGACATATCTTTAGAATATAAATCAAAAATATTTTTTAAAAATATTTCTTTAAGTATTTTATATTTTATTATTGTCTTTCTCATTTTTAATTTTTTTAATCAAATTATAACTTTTTTTCTATTTTTTTTATCAATCATTATATCTCATATACTATTATTAAACATAGTTCTGTCTCTATCTCCAATATAATAATTGTCTCTATTGTCTCACAATCCCTATCCTTTGTATCTTGAAACAGTTCTCAAATGCAGCCCGGTTTAACTATGCTCTTCGTTTCGAGTTACTAGCTACATGAAGAAGAATTTTGACATTTTTATTTGTATGGGAAATCATTCATGAAATTTCGGGTCAAAGTAGTAATTAATTAGATAAATCATATCCTTTTAATATTGCAATGTTAGAATAAAAATTCCTCACACTCTATGCATAAAATTCACTTAAAATTAATGATAATCTACAATTCTACTGAGACTAACAACTTTAGCTGCATTTTTGTAATTTTTATGGTCAATAATAAACCAGTGCTTCTAAAGCGGAATTCTTGGCCACTGAAATTTGATTGTAATTGTAACATCACTAATAACAAATTTAATTAGCATGCCATTTAGTGTTTAAGTCGTTTATAGTACCAAGAGTTCATTTTTTGTACATCTCAAAACAAATTTGAGTAAAACTGCACAAGTGTACCTAACAAACATATGTATTTATCTGCTGGTCACTTTTTCTTAAAAACATGCTGTGCTTTTAATAATATTTTTTTTTGAAGTAGGGTGTTTTTAATAACTTCAAAATCAAATATCTGAACTAGAGGTAAAACGAGTTAAGTTTTCTTCGACAAATGATCAATTAAAAAGCATAATGTACATGTAATAAGACTCCAGAAATGAAAAGTTTAGAGGAGCTATTTTTGTAAACATATAATTATGTTAATGAGTATGGTTGAAAGTAGGTCAGATGACTCATCATGAGTCTTTAATCTAATTTGGCCAAACCCATCTAGTAAATAAACAAGGCTAAAGAAATTCAAGAAGCCTTTCAAGCTAAACATGTGAGGTTTTAGGTAATAAAAATAGACTATTAAGTCTAAAAGGTTAAACTTACTCATATTATTATTATTATTTAAAAAGCCTAATACTAATAGAAATATTTTAATCTAATTAAAAATATACTTTTGAACTTACTTAAGATGTCTTTTAACCAATTTACAAATATTATTTTAGCATATTTAGAAGTTCTTTGACTTATTTAAGAGTATACATTTTGATTTTCTATATATATATTACAACAAAGCAGACCTCTAAATAGATTTTGGGTCAAGCCAAACTAAAAGCATGAAAAAAGCCATATTATATTTTGGGAATACAAGTAGACCTATTCAAGTTAAAGTATAACCTAATATAGCATGTCTCAACCCCCTAAGTATGAGGTTTAGCCAAAACAAAGCTTAGATAAAAAGTAATCAATGAAAAGATTATTTTTGAAAAAAAGTTTCCTTATAAATGCCATATATCAATTATTTAACGTGTTAACTAATTACATAGAGACTTTGAATCTCTTGCTCTCCAAAATTGGAGTGTTAACTATTTTATTTTAACCATGTCCATGAGTTCTAATACAATTGTTGATAATTACTTGGGTTCCTTATAATTAAATATCTAATAAGTGATTTGATTTCTAATAATGTGTATAGAGAGGATGTGATACCCAAGGTCATGTGTCAGGAGATTTTTTTTTACAACTTTAGGGTCTCAGGGACCCACCCATATTGCAGGGTTCTAGATTTTGCTAAGTTTGTATCCTACACCTCCTAGAGGGCTATATGTTAGAGCCACTTTATTGGAATCAAAAGTCCTGGTAATGGTTTCAAAGAGGAAAACAAATTAAAAAGTGATTTTTAATGAATTTTATGAAACATTTAAATGTTTCATTTTTAGCCCAAGTTTAGAAAATCTTGAAGATTTCGGATTTGAACTAAAATCCAAAATTTGGATTTTGATTTGTTGGAATTTTAATTTTTATGATATTTTATTTGAATCCAAATGGAGAGGTATTTTCTTATTTATATATTTTAAAGTTAATGGAGAGTAAATAAATGAGGACATTAAAATAAGTGAGTTTGAGACAACCAAGATGCCAAAATAGCTAAGAAAATGTAGAAGTTGGGTGACTTCACCGCTATAGCGGTTATAGTGTGGGAATTTGGGAAATTTTTGTGGTTTGAGGACCGCTATAGGTCGTAAGTGACATAGTCAAGGGCGTGAGGATGCCCGACCGTTGTAGCATATGACCGCCATAGCCATTCACCTGAGCGTGAACAGGTCTGAAACGGTGTCGTTCCACTCCTCATACCTCCCTAATTTTATAAAATCCTTCTCCACTCTCTTCTTCCCTATTTTTTCGAGTAGCAAACCCTAAACCCCATTCCTCTCCCTTTTTCTCTCAATCTCACCCAAATCCATCATCTTCAATCATTAAGGTATGTATATGTTGTTAGATTATGTCTTCATTTCCTCTATTCTTTCATGATCTTCGATTGAGTATTATTATTTCTCTCATTGTTCATAAGTGAGGGTGTTCCCCCAATGTTGTTAGAGTTATGTTAGAGTAACATAGAGATATGCATAGAGTATTGATAAGTTTTATGGTTATAATGGTTGTAGTGACCGTGAAAAAAAAAAGTGAGGACTATCATGCATCTTAAGTGGTATAGACCACCATAGTTCTCTCTCTATCTCTTTATCTTCTCCTTTCCCCCTCCTCTTCCCGTAACTCACTTCTGCTTCTCCCTTTCTTTTCTTTCTTTTCCTCTCTTCACTTCTTTCCCTCCCTGTAGCTCTCTTCTTCTCATCTTCCTCCATTCTTCTTCTTTACTTCCACTTTCACTCATTATAGTCACCACTTCCATCATCATCATCTTCTCCTCCTCTTCAACACCTTCCACCATTCTCTCTCTTCTACCTCCATTTTCTATCTCTAGCTTCCATTAGAGAGGTTGAAGCTTTTAGAAGAAATTGAAGTGATTTTTTTCACCAATTCTACTTTTCAAGTGGTAAATAAGCTTCTACACTACTCGTTTAATTTATTAAAGTTCCTAGTTAATTTAGGATTAATATTGGTGTTTTCTTTAAACCTTATAAATTGGGGATTTGAGTGATTTGGGGCTAATTTGTATAAATTGATGGTATTGTTAACTTACTAATATTGTATTTATATTATTCATAGAGTTATAGAACATTTGAGCATTAACTGTTGGATTGGTGGCACTTGGGAGTTGATCTTCAATTCTTTAAACCAGTTTGAAAGTAGATATTATATCTATAATTATTTTTAATTATTTTAAATTAGTTAAAAATGTATTTTAGTAACTTAGAGACTAGAAATAATTATTTGGCTATGTTATATAAATTTGATGAAAATAGATCTGATGCATATAGCTTATGTTTTATTTGAAAATTTACACATGAGATAATATGACATGACTTGGAAATTTGGAAATTTCATAGATTGAACTAATTGAAAGCTATTGACCCCTGATATGGATTTGAGAAATGATTTATGGATAGTGGGCATGACCCCTTCTTGTTGATATGTATAAAATAATTATATGTTTTGGGAAGAATTTCTGGCAGGATTTGTAGCTAATGACAATAGGTGTTAGCTTTGGTATACATTGACTATATTTTTTAGGACCACACGTGGATCCTTCTTCTCTATGGCTCTCGCATGGGTAGAACCGTTCACGATCACACAAAGAAATGACCGTCTGAGTGTTAATCCTTCTGTTTATCCTAATTTGATGATTCCTTATTATTTTATATAAAGTGGGTTGTTTTCAAGAATCTTTTTCACAAATAAAAGGATTTGTTGAATTTATATGAACTATGAAGCTATTATTGTTCTACTTATGGATTATATATTGTCCCATGTGGGTTATAGACATCCTCTCTACCATTGAGTTGTAAAACTCACTCTATTATTTCCCTCTCTTTTCCAGATACAGATGTAGCTCCAGGTTCTAATTCCATGGCTCCTTAGTAGCCAATTGTCTAAGTTGGTGAACCTTCCTGAGAAGGCCTTTTGGCATCCTGGAACCTTTTTTTTTTTTTTTTTTAGTTTTAGCCTAAAGTTTAATGCTCCATATGTCACAGAGGGTCCTTGGATTAGTTTTGTGTTTATGTATATATTTGTGCTTAAGTACGTGTAGTTAAGACTTAGATATATAGACTATATTATAGAAAAGATTTGTAAACTAAGTTTAGAATTATATTTTGAACTACATTCCTAGTTATGGTTGGACATATATTTTGTGGTTATTAATTTACATTTGAAATTAGTTTATAAAAAAAAAACTAACTTGATTCATGCTTGATTTAGGATTGGATTTGTTTTAGATGACTCATCAAACTTGAATTGAAATTTATATGTTGAGATGAATTTTCTAAATTATGATGAGTTGATTGTTTTGTTGCTTGGCGTATTTTGAAAATGCTTGAAGCCCAATTATGTATTTTATCCTTAGTTTCATACAGGTTGTATTTCTAAATTTGGGATGTCCAAAAAGAGGAAACTCCGCCCATTTTTCTATAAAATAATGTATGTTAAGGTTTGCTAGGGAAGGTGTACCATATGCGCTGGTCATAATCTAAGTTGGGTCATGACAATGGTAGACTTTGGTGTCATCATTCCTCCTCTGAACTTACCCGGAGTTGGTCCTTTATGTTCCACCCTTCCAAGTGAGTGAATTTGAATCCTGATCCTGATATTGATCATTAGAATTATTTTCTTTCAAGTTTGGCATAAATGCGTGATTTAGATGACTATATCAGAGATATTAGAGATTGTTATTGATTTTGTCAAATTTATGAAAGTTATGGTTAGTAAAGAGCATGAATTATATGTTTTAAGAGACTCATGGAACCATTTGTTGTTAAAATGACTTTTAATAAAGAGCTAGATTATGAATAGGATTATATTAGAGACTTGTGAATTACCAGGATAAGCTTAAGAGTAGAGAATGTATATATGATAGAGTTTAAACTAGAGAAGAGCTTAGCATAGAGTTTTAGAGAAAATAAATATATACAGAGTAAAGGATGTTTTAGCTTCTGTGAACCCAAGTGACTATGATTTTAGAGTTTTTATTATTTAGAACCCTTTTGGTGTTGAAGCACGATATTAGAATTATCTAGCTATGAAAATATGCCAGCTTCAAATTCGAATTAGAAATTTAGTCAACATGATTTAGAGTGTGAAGTTTCCTATGATTTCTAACAGTTGGTGGCTACATATTTTGTGGGCCTTAGAAATCACAATATCTGCAAGTGAGTGATCCTTTGGACATGATTTCATGGTCAGGTTATGCTAAGGTCAAACTATCAGAGTTATGAGAATCCAAAGCTCTTATGATACTAAGAGTTTTTAGGAGTTTTCATGAAACTAAGAAATATGGGATTTCAGTATTGTGGATTTTATTTATTTCCAGTTGAGTTACATATGATGAGATTTATAAACAACCATGGAGGCAATATCATCAAACGCCATGAACGCAATAGTGTTAAACAATCATGGAGGCAATAGTATAAATCGGCCATGTAGGTAGAGCTTTAGAAAAGAGATAACTACGGATAACTATGACTAGTCATATATATATATATATATATATATATATATATATATATATATGTATGTATCAGTTAGAGTACTATAGATTATGACTTAGAATAGCTGAAGGTTTTTTTTTTTACAATGTTTATGTATGGATGTTGATATTGTTTTAAAGTTTGTATATCTTTGTTGTTATTATTGTTATTATTGCTATCATGTTTGCTACGCACCTTGATGGTTGTTCCATGGAAGGGATTACATTGAGAATTCACTCAAGTTTTAGATAAAACTCACCCATCTCCCTTTTGTCTTTTGCAGATACACTAGTTGCTAGGTTTCTCCCAGTCATCTCCTCCCAAGCAGGAGGGCTTTTTTGTTTTTTATTGGTGAGCTTCACTTGGGGTGAAGTATCTTTGTTAACGATATAAAGTGTTCCAGTGTCTTTGCGGGGGTCTCGAACTATAGGAATAGTCTTTGCATTTTGTATACCATGATAGTATATTTTGATTTGTAATTTATGATTTAACATTCATGGTTATTTATATTAGAGCAGCTTTATATACGTATATATTTTGTATTAGGATTTACAGTATTTTTATTTGATTTATGAAGTGTCAGTTATATTATATTGACTTTAGGAAATAGTGATTGTATGTAGAAAATGAATTTATATTTTAAAAGGTTTTTATGATTTAAATATAGGCATATAGAGTGACTCAGCAATCACGAGGCTAACGTAGAGATGAGATCCTCGTGTGTTATCATCAAGTTAAGTCTGACGGAGGATCTTATGACCAAAAACAAAATTCACATATGTGAGTTTTACTCCTCAAAAGATTAGTCACTCTATGAAATGAACACACCATTTGGATGCCACGTTTATGTGTCAGACATGTAGCAGTGTAAGATCTTGCATGACACATGTTTGTACATATTTAGTTTAAAATTTATTTTTTTCTTACTCTAACATTAGAAAACACAATATAAACAATAATGTTATAAAAAGAAAATAATATATAACATTTTAAGTATATATGAAAATAAAACATAAGTGAAGTTTATATAAATAATATTTTAAATAATATATCATTTTCTTTAAATTTTTAATTATATATATGACATGTGCATATTCTATAACTTTTCAACTTTGATGTGTGTCATATATCCATATCATGTCGTATCTATCTGTGTAAATATCTGGACTTCATAGGTCATGGTAGAAATCATGGGGGTAAGGATTAAAAAAAAAAAATTCTAATTTTTTCTTTGATCCGTTCACATTACTTATAAAGTACTCTATATATTTTAAAATTTTAGTCATTGGGCTGTGTATCTCAATCTGATGCCTGTAATATGGGGACTATTGACTTTGTTTGAGGGGTTTGATCCTGATTTGTCCAACCCATTCTCCATTTTATCTAAGCTTTACTAGGAGCATCCAAGTAAATAATAATAATAATAATAAATGGAAAATTTTCAAATTTAGTTTGAGAAGCAAAAGTTAAAGTAAACGGAAGCACAATATGGCAGCAAAGGTCTTTACAAAACTTCGTTGTCAAATTCAAGGGAGGCTATGGGGAAGAAGTGATGATAACGGCCTTTTGGATAAAATAAAATTATAATAAAAGTCTTAAGCTTTCAACTTTTGTGACACGTAGCACGAAAAGCGACCTTTTTTTGTTCGATAACAAGTTGAACAACTCAACTCAAAAGCATAATAAACGAGTGAAAGATGCAAAAAGAACACTCGTGTAGAAGTAATAATAATTAAAACTATAAGCAAATGCCTAAACCAGGCATCAAGTTTCAAAAGCATAGTTAACCATATGATATGGCCACATGGGTACTTTAATTTTCTGCACAATTTGATCGGTTTCAGTCATGCCATACATGTCAAAGCGGCAAAGCCCAGAACCATGGCTGTCCTCCTTCTCAACCCTCTTTATTGTCAATGTCAATACAAATAATAAAAATATGAGTTGTATTATTTAACTTATTATATATAAAATATTGTGTCAACTCAAATCATATATATCATTAAATAAAATTTAAATTTCATTCATATAGAATTCATAGTTCATCCAATAATAATAATAGATAAAATGTGTATTCACAGGATTCACATATAATAAGGAAAACTAACATTTTTTCATACAAATATATCACTAGATGGGATTTATTTTTTCCCAATAGAAGTTGATAAAGAGACCCTTACAAAAAAAAAAAAGGAAAGTAATTGAATATTTACTATTCTATACATCTTTTAAATGAACTAGATCAAGTCAGTTAAGGTAAGTTCGCAATGCAGATCCTAGGTAATTACGCAAGGTCATAAATTATTATTATTATTTCAAGCAGATAATGAAGTTCATGTGAGTTCCAATGGACAACAAATCAATTTGGATTCGAGAATACATGTGGGGATCCAAGAAACAATTTGGCTGATTTTGAGTTTTCAAAAAGATATTAATTATAAAAGTTTCCCTAATAAGTGTATAATGCAAACAGCTTTTTTCAATTTGTAAAAATTAAGTTAATGAATTTTGGCTAAAGTTATAATGATGAACTCGAATTTGAGTACACGTCTCATTTTTATCACATATACTATCAATATTTAAAATTGAGTAAATGAATGTACACTTTAATTTTGAAAAAAAAATTATTTTAACATTTTAATCATTAAAAGAATAAAATATACTTTCATCCTTCAAAAATTTCATATTATAACACATTATTTTCCTAATATACATATATATATATATTAGCCCTTAAATATTAATATATTAAAAGCTAAATTTGCAAGAACTAAACATTAATACGCTAAAGTTTATTTTTTTAATGAACTAATATGTTAAGAAATCAAAATTTTAGAAACTAATGTATGTACTATTTTTCTGTTACTAGAATTAATATGTTTTACGTGAAATCTTTTAAAGATTAAAATGTATGCTTTTAGTATTTTAAAAATTCGGGATTAAATTTTTATTTATTCTTTATAATTTATTATGATTCAATTACATTAGTTTGAATTGGATTAATTTATTATTAGAATGATATTTTTTAATGTTATTTTTTTTATTAACAGAAGTTAAAAATAAAATTTCAGCTACTAGAGTAAATATCAAGTTGTTTAAATTGGGTAAGTGAACGTTGTTGTTTTCTTTCCGACGGAACCCCAAAAAAAAAAAAAAAAAATTGGGTAAGTGAACGTTGGTTCGGCATGCGCTCTTATATATTCCTCAGAAATCTAATTACTCGAAAACTTAAAAGAAACAAATTAATTTATATACATGTAAAAAAATTATATATACATATCAAATTATGTATTGTTATATTAATATAAATGTTTTACATAATCATCCACTATTTTAAATATCTTATTAATAGAAAATAAATATGTAAAAGTATATATATAATTTTTGTAACTTTTTTAAAATTCTTGTGGGGGGCATGAGCCCCACCTTCTACAACATGGGTCCCTCACTGACTAGTGACTACATACCTTTATGCATCATCAGACCATAATGTTATCATTTTCTAGTTTCTTCTCTATTTTCATATATCTTAAGCAAAAAAAAAAGAAAAAAAAAAGGTCCCTTAATGCTATCATGAGATTTGACAGAGCTATATTAACAATTTAATTGGAGGCACAGCCGGACAATATTTGCAGAAGAGACCATGCAATGAGACTTTTAAATTTTGATAAATTAATTTTCTGGAATATTAATTAGACATCAACTTGAGAATTTTCAATTTTGTCAAATTATATCTTACATTCATAATACATTAAAATTAATACTTTCTCTATTTTAAAATAATTTTCAATTTATTTTGACATTTTTCATGTTTTAGAATCTATTCATTTATAATGTCTAGATAGTATTAATTTTTTTCTTCCATTTATATTCTTAATATAAATGTGTTAGTTAAGTGGAATAATCAATAAATTTATCAAAATAAATAACAATAACTATAAAAGAATAATTTTATTAACTCATATAATTTTTTATATTTATCAAAATATCTTTTTATTTTTCGTAATATATATTATTTAATTTTTGACAGGTAAACCTGGCAAGTATTAAAAAAATGCTTAAAATTGGCCCCAGTAAATTGCAAAACTTGAAACTAACAAATGAGCAAGACACATATCCTAGGTTGACAACAAGATGTCGGTTGAATACTCAGCATTTGAATCCTTTGAATTGAATGACCCTACGCGCACAGTCACACACTCCAACGTGTGTGTATATATATATATATATAATAAGTACGTTTTTAATCTTAAAATAGCTTCAAGTCTAAGAGATAGCAGACTAAAAGTAAAACGATTAGAGTATGAGTTTTATTATTGATTGCACTTATAACACTGATTAAGATTTTTAAAATGAAAAAAAAGTTTAAAAGTTTTTAATACGTTAAATATGTTGAAAACTTAAAAGTTATAATTCTCAAGTAAAAAACTTTCACTTTTAGAACTCTTAGTAAGTGCTCTAAAGACATTTGTTAATAAAATCCTATATTATCAATCGATTTTGGATTAAATTGTTAGGCCAAATGTACAATAAATTATATATATATATATATATATATATATATATATATATATATTCTTCTTCTTCGAGGTGAATTATTGAGTAATTAAATGAGAATTAATTTTGATACATTAACAATGTATATTTTTTTTACATAGTAGTAATTTAGTGTAAAACTTTTTTATATAATTATCTAATCAAATTCTTTTAGATATATGATTTTTAAAGTAGTGAGATCAAATATCTTTTATAGATATGGCAATTTGTGAGCAGATGGCTGTGTAAAAAAATTTAATATTTTAATACATTAAAATTAAACTCAATTAAATGATAATGTATGTGTGTGTACTTTTATACTATGTATCACTAAAAGAAAAATAAGTATTTTTAACAATTAAATATCAATAAAAGCATTGTTAAAAATGTAATTTTAACATTAAGTAACCCTTAAAAATACTTATAATATTTTCTTGACATTATAAACTTTGTAAGTATTTTTAATGATAATTTAATATCAATATTATAATGATCACTTAATATCAATATTATTTTTCTTGACAATACATTTATTAATACTTTTAATATTTGAATTATTAAAAAATACTTATTTTTCTTGCCATGCATCAAAATTTAATCTTATCCCACACTCTTCATGAAACGAAAACCTATAAAATACGTATATCCCTTTTATGTTGTCTTTGTATATATATTTGTTTTGAAAACCTCAAAAAAGTTACATATCATAAGCTTTAGGTTAACAAAATAAAAATATGCGTATAATCATGTTAAAAAGGAACAACATAGCATATAAAAATGGTAAATTGGAGTTTTGAAGAATGAATACTAAAAACCAAACGCATTTTACACGTTATGGAAAGATGACGAGTTTCTCATGATCGACCATGCTAACTTTGAGTCCACTCTAGCTACTAATGTCAAAGCACATGCAAGTGCCTTTGGTTATGGGTACTCTCTTCTTCTTCCTTGAATTGATATAGTGTGAACATTTTTCTTTTCTTAGAATGTGGTTTTAAAGATGACTAAATCGTTTATATTTCTTGAAAATATGTATTCGAGTCAATTGGTAACACTTTACTTCTAGCTAAATATACTTTCAAATGCCTTCATCAAAATATATATACTTTCAAATGTATGTTGAAACATCTATTCCTTCTAA
This sequence comes from Dalbergia oliveri, assembly GCA_030441495.1. Classification (NCBI taxonomy): domain Eukaryota; kingdom Viridiplantae; phylum Streptophyta; class Magnoliopsida; order Fabales; family Fabaceae; genus Dalbergia; species Dalbergia oliveri. Next base: position 29,103,125 of record JAMLFY010000005.1, on the reverse strand, counting down.
AGACATTATCTTAAATTTAGACAGAAATACAACATATAACATTAGGCTATTTTAGTAGAGATAGGTGTTCTAAATAAAGTACGAAACATTATTATCTATAAATCAAACTATCATATTACACATAATAAGATTGAACACATTATTTAATCATAGCTCTAAATACTCCTAGAAGTTGAAAGAGAGTGCATTCCTCACGACATAACTTAATTAATTTGAAACCACAAAAAATAAGAATGATAATTGAAAAATTCTTAGTATGGAATAAATATTAATAAAATATTTTGAGCTATGGTGGTTCCAGCTTGCATTTACACGAAAAATACACATAGCTAAATATAATCAAATGTCATACCATAAATATAATATGCTAGATATATAAAACATGTCATTGAAATAATCTTATTAAGATTATCATTTATTTGGTCTAATCTTTCATTTTTCTTTGTCTACTTGCCTCATTATCGAAGCCCTTCTCTTAGGAAATTTCCATTCTAGCGTTACACTTTATTAACATCATGATAGCAAAGCTTACGCTACACTAACTAAGGCAGGTATCATAAAAGGACCTTATATCTCCATTCCTCTGTCTTATGTGGTTAGCGATAAAGTTTTAAATGTTTTCTTTTCATTGTGCTTTGGTTGTTATGCATAGTTTCATAATAATCATAGAAATGTGCAAATTCATAATAAATATGAAATACATAATCTTAAATACTAGATAAAATTAAATAAATAACAGCCCAATAGACATAAATTCATTAAACCATAATAAATAAAATAAAACTTAAAATGAAGTAGTGAAATAAATGGAATAAAGTGCATAAAATATAGATTAATGCATAAACTTAAAAATAAATAAAGTGCATAAATATTTAAATAATAAAAGCTTGACAAATCTAAGTAATATATTTTATTATTGAACTTAATCAATAACCATCAACTTCAATAGAAGATAACTTGAAATATAAGTGAACTATAAAGTAAAATGGCAATGATAATTAACTTTAATATAAAGGAATTTAAAAGAACCAGAAGTAACTTACGATCGGCATAAAAATAAAGGAATGATAAAAAGATAAATAATTGGATAACTTTAAACATAAAGGAATAGATAAATTAACTGTAAGTAAATCAATGAATAACATAAAAATAAAGGAACTGTGAAATAAATGACAACAAAATAAACAAAGGAACAAATGACTAAACATAAATAATGAGTGGCGTAAAATTAAGGAATAGTGACAATAATAAATAACTAAAAAACTTTAAATGTAAGTTAATAATAATTAAAAGTGCCTTAAACTAAACAACAAGCTGCATAAATGTAAATAACAAATAAAATGACTTTCGTCAAAATGCTAAATAACTTGAGGATGAATGAGTATTATAGAAGATATCTAATAATAGCTAGATGTACCATGATTTTCAATTCATAAAGAGACTTATTTCCTATTTTAAAATTGTAAAGGTAGCACAGCAACATAAACACCTACTATTATTATTTTTTTTCACTGTCATGTCATTTCTTTCTTTTTCTCTCTCATATTTTTTTCTCTCCTCTCTAGAAATCATACATATGCCTTCCCTAGAATTCATTAAGTTCTACTACAATGAAAAATTCACACACTAACCATCCTATTTATAGTGACCCAAACCCATTTTTTTCCAAACTAGTCACGCAATGGGTGATGTTTTGGTTTTATTTTCCACATTCATATATTTCCTTGCTACGTTCTTTCCTTGTTCAAGTAATTTCCTCATTCTTTCCTTACAATTGACCCCAGACATAATACCCCTAACTTTACATTATTGTTGAAGCATCTTCTTTTTTTTTTTTCTTTCTAACTTGAGTCCCATGTTCACACATACGTTTTTATATATATTTTGTATTATATTAGATTATCGTGTATTACATTATATATATATATATATATATTCCAAAACTTTAATTATTTTATTATCTTATTCTACGAATATATTAATTGAGATTTCACTCTTTGATGAATTTTCATTATGCTATTTTACAAGATTAAATTCAAACAAACAATTAAGAAAAGATAAGATGAATTACTTTACACAAAATATTTTATGGAATATGAGGATGTTACACATGTGTTATCTTTTATGTAATTAAATTTTAGCAGCTTGAGATATATCTAGTTGAAAATAAAAATGAGAATAAAAATTTTATAGATGAGTGCATATCATATGTAAAATTATATATAAAATTTATCTATAAAATTTTTATCCTATTTTTTATTTTTTAACCAAATATATCCTTATATAAAGAAGAAAAAAAAAGTGTAAGGAAATAAATGACGTGAAATCACAAGGATATAAAAACTCTGAAACCCCGTACACCCCACTTTAATAAGAAACAAGATTTTGGCTGCAGGCTCTCCCTAGGCCACTGGAGAGGGATTTTTCCCTTCTAGACATTCAAAGAACATTTGCCAGACAACCTAGATCAAAGGGAAGGTAAAAGGTTCTGCTTCACATCACATAACCAAAATGAGAATTCCCATTCTCCCATTTTGAAAGAAACCAGCAATTTATATTCATTATTAGAAACATTCCTCCTGTCTATAGGTCATTGCCTATTTATGCATAAACACTAAAAGTCAATAAAAGTATAAATTATTTAATTCTATCTAAAGATTTGATCTGTAAATTCGAAACAAATCTTTAACAACTTGTGATCTACTAATCTTAATTAAATACTAATAAAGTCCAAGTTTAAAATATCATAATCGATAATAATGTTTTACAAATCTGCCCAAACATGCTAATTTCTCTTGCAAAAGATGATAAAAAGTCCAATTCGCCCTTTGGCACACATGTCAACTTACGTCTTGCTTATTAACTTTTAAATATTGTGAAATCAAATATAAGCTTGGATTTCCCATGGAAGATTGGAAAAATATATGATTTTGGAGCACCACGTGAAATATGCTCTACTCATTCATTGAATAACATTTCAATTAAAATTAAATATTAAAGGTGATTTCCAGCTAAAGTATTACGCAATTAATAGGTGTGGAATATATCCGAATGGTGCTCTAAGAACATGGAAGAATTTTTTGTTGAATTTTATATCGGTACTCTTTAGAAACTGGTTTTACTTTGATGAAACGATCAATTTCATTATTGGGATTATAGATTGTCTAATACACCCATTCCATTCTGATTCCCCATTTCTATGGGCAAATTTGTTGGCAGTGGCACCCATATAGTATATAAATATTTAATTCTTCATTCTTGTTGAAGGATATATTTGTAATTAGAAATTAGTTGAAGTTAATTTAGCCAGTTAGATATTAGTTAGAAGTTTGTTGGATGCTCTCCTTCTTGAAAGTCTTTATTTGGTGCAAGGGTTCGAGCAAGTTATGTGTAGGTCCTGTCATGTTCTAGTTTGGTCTTTGCTTGGTGTATTTCAGAAGTTTTAGCTCCTTCATGGTTTGATATTATTTAAGCCTTCATTTGGCATGTTTTGATTCTCATATTAGAGAAAATTGGTTGGTTTTGCCTTGGTTAGGCTTTTATTTGTAGCTTCTGCCAATAGTGTTGGTTAAGCAATTAATTAAATTCTTTGATATAGCCTTAAATTGGCTTTTGGTTGCTTCTGTCTTGGGTGGGGAAGGATGTGAGTTACCCTCTAATCTTTGATAATTAAGTTGTTTCATTTTAGCTTCTACCTTTAAGAGGTGGTTAAACATTGGTTCAACCTTGTGGCTTTGGTATTAGTTAGCTTTTACCTTTTGATTTGAGGTGGTTAAGTGCATGATATTGTTCCCGTATTGGAATTGGTAGCTTTTACCAAGTGGTCAAGTTAGAGAATGTTTCGCTTTGTTTGAGTGATTAAACATTTGTTGATGATATTCCCGTTTTGGGACTGTCGGTGATTTGTCACTTTTGTTGCAACAAGCGCCATGGAGACATCGAAAAGGGACTAGGCACTAGCACGTTTGATTGATGATTTTTGTATTCCTTCTCGACAAGTGCCATGAAGGCATTGAGTTAGAACCAAGACACCACCATCGTGACATTCATTTTATATTGTTCATTTGATTACATTGTATTTTTTTTTCTAATTATATTGTATTTTCCCATTTCAGTTGTATTATACTTTCATCCTAAGCTTGAGATACAAAAAGTATGTATTTGCCAGCTTGCGGAGGGTGTTGGAGGATATGATTGTAATTGGAAATTAGTTGAAGTTAATTTAGTTAGTTAAATATTAATTAGTTAGTAGTTTGTTATTTCCCTTACTCTATATAAGGGTGCTTACACTTGTATTATCATACTTTTTGATCATTAGTAAAGTTTCTCATTCCAATATTCTCTTAATTATTGCTTTCTTTTCTTTGATCACCATGAATTTCAACAATTCTCTCTTGATTTTCAATCTTTTTTCTTATTTTTATTGAAGCATTATACGTTGATAATGGTAATAATTATTTATTCTATTTTTATCACTCATTGACTAAATTGAAAGGCAAAAAGAAATAGGTCAACACGCAAGTGAGTACATATTGAATCAAATTATTAGTGGTATTAATAGTTTTGAAGGATTTTCCACTAGTCCACTTTGCGTCTGAATGAGTGCAATCGCTAATGAGTTTGGACCAGCATGTAATTATTTATACAAATAATTTTTTTAAAGATGAAATCAAATTAAAACTAACGAATGTTGTACACAAATATCGGCATCGGTATAAAAATAATAATAATAATGAGTGACAAGTTTATATGATATAAATAAATTTCACCCAACGCATCATTTAATGAAAAAACAAGTTAGCGATTTACATATAGATGTATGTGTGACTATTGTTAATTCTGAGTATTATTAAGGTATCAACATTACTCCCTGCCACGTTTATTAAAAAAAAAAAATCCCTGCCGAAAAAATAAGTATTAATATTGCTCGTATGTTATGTTCAGCATCGATGATTTCAAAGTTTATCTCATTCAACAATACTCCTCAGTAGTCAGTACCTAGTCTAATTGTGTGAATATATATAAATCTTCTCCTATGCAAATTTCAGATGATGTGGTCATATATAATTTTTTATCATTAATTAAACATTTCTTGTGCTCTTTTCTGGATCCACCTTATTAATGATAAAAGTTCATACATGGTTAAGTACTTAAGTCATACAAGATTTATATATGAAAAAAGTTATGTTTAAAAAGAATCCGTTTTCGTGTGTGTTATTTTTTCTTTTTTAATACGTTGTTACTTGAACTAAGTTATCGCATTGAACATGCGCGCTCTCAACATTATCTGGAAAAGAGATGTGCAAAGAAATACTGACTTCTTCATACAGTAAAAAATTTTAAAAAATGGAAAAAAGTTCTAACTTACTGATTTATCTACATAGATGTGGAATAATCCAATACTTCCCAAGTACCAGCGCTGACTAAATTAGACATTAGTTATGCCCGAGATTCATTACATCACAAAATTCCAAGCCATGGAAAATTTCCTTCGGTCGAAAGCCATTAATAGGTATCAGATCTATGATGGCAAAAGGCTTAGAACTCTAAAGAGAGAAAAAAAGATAAATTGTAGTGTTGGTGCTTAATTCTCATTCAAATGAATTAATCAATTACAAAAGGGTTGAGAGGAATATATATCATCTACAAAATACACACGTGAGTATACAATGACAACTGAAGGGCTAACAAACTAACCGCTTACTATTCTAACAGATTATCATGTTAGTTATGTTAACTAACTTTGCTATCTGGTGCTGGCTCCTTTTCTTTGGTGGCTTCCCTTACATCCCCAAACTGAAGGGAGTGGGGGCACAACCCTCAATTTGTCTTTATAAATACTGAAGCTACAAAGGCTTTGTTAGGATGTTTGCAACTTGTAGATGTGAGGGAATGTGAACAAACACCAGCTTGAACGACCTTGTCTCTAACAAAATGAAGGTCTATTTCAAAGTGTTTGGATCTACTATGTAGGATAGGATTGGCAGCTTACTGCACTATGGTTATCATAGTAAATGGAAGGCTTGATTGGACTAGGATGATGCATTTCTACCAAAAGATTCTAACCATGTGATTTCTACCACACAGCCATGCTTTTGAACTCTAAATCTTGGACTTGGAGAAGTACTTTGTTTCTTGGGACCATGAAACCAAGTTGGGGCCAAGGTAAACACAAAAGCCAGAGGTTGATTTTCTGTCATTCACATCTAATGCCCAGTAGAATCAGAATGCCAATAGTCTCAACTCTTTGCTAGGGTAGAATACCAAGCCATGATCAATGGTACCAGAAATGTACCTCAGAATTCGCTTCATTCTCCATGCATGAACTGGAGACCTTGCTTACAACATATGATAAGTCTGGTCTTGTAATTGTTGCATATTGTAGTGCACCAACTACATATAAGGATGGTTCAAATCAGAATCTCCATGTGCAGAAAGCTTGGCACTGGAAATCATTGGGGATGGCATTGGTTTAGCTTCATGCATTCCTTTTAATGAGTAGGTCCTTAGGTACTTAGTTTGGGACAAATGAATGGTTCCTGGAGGTGTTCTGAGTGCTTGGAGGCCTAAAAATTCATCTCTCCTAGGTCTTTAAGGGTGAAGATGCTATTAAGTTGGGTAATGAGTGATTTGTGTTGTTTGTGATCAAAATATCATCAACATATACAAGGATATATGTTGTAGATGTAGGAGTAAATCTAGTGAATAAGGAAGGATCAGACCTGGTACTTGTGAAGCCAAATTTAGTGAGGGTGGAGCTTAGCTTAAGAACCAAGCCCGGGGCTTGTTTGAGGCCATATAAGGCCTTCTAGTTTGCAAACTAATGAGGATTGGATGAAGCAAATCCTCTGGTTGTTACATGAAGACATTCTTTGCAAGTCACCATTGAGAAATGCATTGTTAAAGTCAAATTGTCTTATAGACAAACCTTTGGAGAGGGCTATAGCATAACCCTAATAGTTTGGGGTTTCACAATGGACTAAAAATATCATAATCCAATCCTTCTCTCTGATGGAAGCCCTTTGCCACTAAATGGGCTTTATTTGAATTGTTCCATCAGCTGTCTTTTGATCTTGAAAACCCATTTACACCCTATGGGTTTTGCCTGAGGTGGTGGTTAAGCTCCAAGTATGGTTTCTCTAGGCTTGGAACTCCTCCTCCATAGCTTGCTTCCATGTGGAGAAGAAAGTGCCTGAGTTACTGGCAAGTTCATTGTTTACCAATTTGCTGAACCATTTCACCACTAGCATAAGTCTTGGGCTTATAAATTCCACTTTTGCTTTTAGTTTGCATAGGATGTTGATTTCTAGTTTGAGGCTAGATGGTGTGTCAAGGCTAGGTAGAGCTATCTGTATGTCAGGTCAAATCATGCCTATTGAATAAGATAGTAGCATGAGTAAATGAAACGAGTTAGTGGGCAAAGTAGTGTATAAGTCAACATTGGCAGTGTTTGGGCTATGTGTAGGCGTGGATGTAGGTGTAGGTGATGTGTAGGACTATGTTCTAGGTGTAGGGAATGATGCAAGGATTTGGTGGAGGGTGGGTTAACATATGTGTTGAAAATAATGTTTTATATGGGAAGGTATATTCATCAAATGTAACATGTCTTGAGATGTAGGTTTTTCCATTAGGTGACAAGCATTTATATCCTCTATGGTTTGGTGCATAACCTAGGAAAATGCATTGCTGGATTTAAAATCAAGTTTATGTTGGTTGTAAGGTCTTAGGTAAGGGTAACAACTACAACCAAAGGTTTTAAGGGAGTAATTAGGTTTGGTTTTATGGAGAAGTTCATATGGGGATTTGAGGTTGGTGGTTGAGGGTAATTTATTGATGAGATATGTAAAGAAGGCTTCATCCCAAAGGGATAATGGTAGTGAGGCTTGGGCTAAAAGGGTTAGGCCTACTTATGATATGTCTGTGTTTTCTTTCTACTTTCCTATTTTGTTGGTGGGTATAGGGGCATGTGAGGTGTGTAGATACCATGATTTTGTAGGTAAAAGGTAAAGGCTGGATAAGTATTCCTTTCCATTGTCAGTTGGATTGACTTAAGTTTAAGGTTTTGGTTTCTATCATGGTTTTGTATTGGATGAATGCTTGGAGTGCTTGAGTTTTGGTAGCTAAAAGATAGGTACAGGTGAATCTAGTGTATGCATCTACAAAGCAAATGTAATATCTTGAACCAATTTTCCAGCTATGGAGGCCCAAAGGTCTGAATACCAGGTCAAGGGGATGTATTTGGTTTCAGAGTCAACAAATGGGAGTTGATGTGATTTACCTCTACAACATGCATTACATACAGAAATTGAAGGACAAGTATAAGGAAAAATGTCATTTTTATTATTCTCAAGATCATTACACATTGACAGAACTTGATTTACAATCTTTGAAGAGGGTGTAGTCTTCTATGCCACAAAGTGAAAACAGGTTGTGCAAATTTACATTTGGTATGAAGACTCTTGGGGAAAGGGTTTGGGACAACGGCTACATCATTAAAAGAGACCTTCTTTAAGTGTCCCTTGGAGAAGAGTTTCTATACCTGGCATTTGACATAGCAATGAAAGGGGTGAAATTCAAAGAAAACTTTGTTGTCAAGTGCAAATTTCGCAACACTAATAAGATTCTTTATTATTGAAGGTACATGTAATAGGTTGTTTAGTCTAAAGGCGAATTGGATAGAGATGAGTGTAATTGGGAGCTGCCAATGTGAGTAATACACATACCTTGTCCATTACCTTTTTGCTCAGAGCCATTGTATTGAACTAGCAATCAAGTTCCTGATCAAATGCGAGGTGATGGGATGCTCCATGTTCTGGATACCAAGCTTCATCTACAATGTGGGTGTTGCAAGGAATGCTTGTGCAGAAGCATAGTTTGGGTTATGAAACATGCTAGGGGAGGGGGATCGCATTCGCACCCATAGGGTTTTGAAACCCTTGGTCGAGTCGATGATAACACTCCATGCGTGTGTCCAATTCGGCCACATAGTTGACATTGGGCCGATTAGAGTTGTTCCAAGAATGACCTCCCCTGAAGCCACTCATCCTCCCTCGACGACCGCCATAACCACCTCTGAAGGGTTGCATCCCAACTTCATTTCTTGAAGGGTTCTCTTCGTGCAATATTCACTTGAACCAGGTTCAATTTTGAACTTCTCAATGATGTCTCTGAGCAAGAAGTGCTTAGTTCGCTTCCTGAGAAAGGCTTCACGACATCGCCATTGTTATAAAGGCACTACTCTTCATTTAATCCTTCAAGAATTACCTCTATCCTCTTCACTAGAAAGGTGCATCAAGTCCTGCCAAGTTATCTGCAATCTTTTCACTTTGAGTAGTCTTCTTTATCGTCTTTGATTCTTCAATTGCTTTATCTTGGATTTGGTGTAGGCCGCGAAGTATTCTTCTAGTTTGCTCCATATTTCATGCGCAAATTCACATTTCACCATCCGATTAGTGAAGTTTGAGTCCATTGATGCTAGGATCCAGGACACCAGGTGTTGATCCTGTTGTTCCACTCCAGCCATTCTTGCGTTTCTTTGTCCAGCACGTGATCTTCTTCATTTGCATACCTCGTGGCACCTTCTTTGCATCTAGGTGATCTTTCAACTTGTTGGCTTTTATGCACACTAGTGCTTGATGTCACCATGGATAGAAGTTCTCCTCCTCTAGCTTGAAGGAGATGGGGCTTGTGAAGATTTTCAGGGAGAACGAGCTCATTTGAGCTGATGGGAAGGAAGTGTTGTTGGCCATGGATCAGATAGCTCTGATACCATGTAATGGTATCAGATTATGATGGCAAAAGGCTTAGAACTCTAATAGAGAAGAAAGATAACTGAAGTGTTGGTGCTTAATTCTCATTCAAATGAATTAATCAATTACAAAAGGGTTGAGATGAATATATATCATCTACAAAATACATACGTGAGTATACAATGACAAATGAAGGGCTAACAAACTAATTGCTTGACTATTCTAACATTAGTCATGTTAGTTATGTTAACTAACTTTGCTATCTGTTGGCTCCCTTTCTTTGGTGGCTCCTACCCATTAGGTGGTAATCTTTCAAGATATGATCATATGCTTCAAGACCCTTCCCATAGTTCTTTTTGTCTCCTTAATGCATTGTGCTTGATTTAAGGCTTGCTTATATTAATTCAACCCATATTAATTCTATTGGTGGCCCAGAGTTCTTCAAGAACTCTTGAAATGTTAAGTAACACACAATCTAGGCCCATAAGCTCAATAATTAGGCTATGCAATACAGTAGTCTCAATCTCCAAAACTAACTCTTCTTGCTCCTCCTCAAACCTGCCCCACTTCCTCTCCAATCCATGTCCTTGATTATATAAGCATCCTCATTATCATGCTCCCTATCTATCCAATCCTCTGCTATTCTTAATATATCCAATTCAAAGTCACCATCATTCCTAGTTTGATTTCTCCTTGACTCTAGTTCATCACTGAAAATATCCAACATAACTTTATCCAAATTGGCTTCATAACCCTGCATTGAACCAGTTGATTTAACATAATGTAGAAGCTCCCTTGCCCTTTTATCAGCCCAATCTTCTTCATCTTCATTGTCATTATCATCGTTGCTGTCATACTCTTTGCCAGAGCTAGTGCTATCTTCCAATGAGACACATTGCTCTAATTTTGCAGGGTCCAATTTTTCAAGACACTCAAATTTTTGAATGTGTTGCATGTAAGTTTGGTTTCTCCCTGTGTCAAAGCCAAAGACAGTTGGCATCATTATTCTCAATTTATCATACTTACTGGGCAATTAGACAATTAAGCTAAATATCAAACCCACAAAATAAAAATAAAAATAATAAAAAGATTAGTGCACAATTGCACAAAACGATGGACAAGCTTAATTGATGAATATCCAATTGTCCATGACAATTATAGTGTGACTCTCACAGGAATATAAATAAAATTTATTGGTTTATAGAATGTGTTTGTTTATTAGTTAGCTAGGACATAAACTGAAGGGAAAGGAAGGAACTAACTTTGATTATTGGCAAGGCTTTGATCAAAGGGTGAGAACTCATCCTCTCCAACCTTGAGCACTGAAATTGGACTCCGCTGTTCTTCTTCTTGGCAAATCAAAATCTGCTGTCAACGATTACGCAAATGCTCAGGCCAAAATAATAATAATAATAATTACGACTAAGCAAATGCACTATGAAATACATTTTTTCCCCTCAGAAATACATACAATAGTCAATAGATCAGTGCAACTTTCTAAAATTAACCAACACGAGTACAAAATTAAAATGAAGGTTTACAAATGTTTAAACCTTAAATTACTCTAGCTACAATTAAATTAAATAAAAAAATATGAAAACATAAAATAGCATGCGTATAAAAATGTACGAATCTTATTATTGGGATGGAAGTATCATCCAAATGCCAAGTCTCACTGCAAAAACCACAACACATCTCATCAGTTCAGAAAACCCTCAATTGCTTGCACAGTTGCACATCATGGCATCGTGCATTCGAAAATCCTAACATATTATTTTGGTTATCAATAATATTATTCCAATAATAACTTTTTGATGTCTAATTTAAACACTCATTCATCACTATTAGATGAAATTGTGAGTCTCATTCATCCTAACTTATTCATCCCATCCAGTAGTGATGAGACAAGTGTTTAAATGAGACACAAAAAAGTTGTTATTAGAATAATATTATTATTTTGTTATTTGATTAAATTCTTTTGTATTAAAAAAATCACAAAAAACCTTATAAATAATTAAAAACCAAAGCGTTATTGCTCACCTTGTTTCCCACCTTAGCCAACCCTGTTGCCGCACCCTCATTATCCTCGCCACTAAGTGGTGAAAGGCCAAACAGCGAAAATTCAAAATCCGCAACGACGTCGTTTCCTGCATCCTCAAACTCACGCTCCCAAGAAGACAAATCGCTCTCATCACTCCAATTCCACCCATTGCTACTACAACTGACGGCAGCCGCCGCCGCCGCCGTAGAAGGCGGCTCCTCCGCCACCACCGGGTCCCGACACAGCTTCCATCGCACAACATCCTTCATTGTCACCGTGCTTTTGTTTTCACTTCCTCCATTATTAATTACCGCGTGTGGTGATTTTTTCACCGCGGTGAAAAAAGAAACGGCTTTAACCGCGTTGAGGACTGCTTGGAGCGGTGATTTAGATAACCGGGTTTTGCTCCGAATTCCGGGATTTGAATAATTGGAATTGGGATTGAGGTCCGTTTCTATGAGGATGCGCATGCTGGTACTTGTGCTTGGTTTCCTTGGAAGTGATGATTTGAACCCATTGTTGTTGATGGAACAAGAATTCGAGATTTTCTCGTTGAGGAAGTCCTTCAGCATTCTTGGCCTGTGATGGTCCATTGAATGAAACTTCATATGCTTTGATGTACACCACGCATTTTTTTTAGTTGGTCTTCCCAACATCCCGAAGATCGAACCCTCAACACACTAGGTAATAGGATGAAAAGAGTCTTATCACCTCATCTCGACCCTGTGTATATACACTAGCCGCTCATTTTTTAAAATGAAGTAACAAACAATTGTATGGAAAAATGAATGAGTTATACGGAAGAAAATTATTGGGGTATATGTTGTGGACTAAGAAAGGAATGAATTGATGAGATGTGAGAGTGTAAAGGGTGAAGAAGGGAAGAGGTAGTTTAGGTGATATATAGCTGCTTGCTCCTGCTCATCATGCAAGCTGATGATCAACAGAGAAGAGTCGCTGGGTAGGTGGAACATAACATGAGGTGCATGGTGTCATATTCAAATAATACTAAGTTGATCTTGTAATGTATTTATATATTAACAATGTGTGATATATAAATCTAGTTAAGATATATCATATATACAAGTGTCAAGTGTGTGTTTATTGGATTTGAATAACGGGATGTGGAGGGAAAGGCACAAAAAGCATCTATACGAAGCATGGATAATTATGTGATTTTATTTAGCTTGTTGGTTATTAAAATATGGTATTAAATTGTGGTTTTGCAGCTGCAAATTGCGGCCCTAATAATATGGTGGTTTCCACAATTACATCATGATATGTAGTAATTACGACAGTATTATTTCTTTTCCTTTTTTTTTTAATTTTTCTAAAATTACAGTAATTGTAATGCAACTTCAACTACAATCGTATATATGCACAATATAATTTAAAACTGTTCTGGTTATGAATATCAGTTGGGTGTGAGATGTGTGTGTTATGACTTTATGAGGGTGCATTGTTCCGAACAAAAATTGTTTGACCTCTTCTCCCGTCCCTCCAATTAAATTTGTCATGTGTAAAAGTTATAGGTAGTTAAAAAAAATGTGATTGAATAAGAGACCATGAATAATATCATCCTTAAACATATGTCAATTTTTTATTAAAGGAACAGAAAAGAAGACAATAAAAGAAGAGAGTAGATCTGAAATTGCATTGTTCTTACTTGAGCTTGTAAGTTTGTATGTTATTTTAGAGTAGACTAGACTAATTAATATGCCTTAACTACCTCGTCTTAAGAATATCTCTCTTTACTATATGCAAATGCAGCAATTGAAAAGTACCAAACACAATATAATATAAGAATTAATTATTTATGTATAAGATATATGAGATACCATGTCAAATATTCACATCATATCTATTATTGAAAGAGGTATATTATTTTATACACAAATTAAATCTTATGTATAAATATAATTTTTCAAAATACAATGGTAACAATAGTAATAAAAACAAAAAACAAAACTAACTGGTTGAGAGGTATATTTGATTTGCACATTTTAAAATTTAAAAGACAGCTCTTTATGCTACTTGTTATACATGGCGAATTTTACTTCGGTTTTGTAAGCTACTCCTTTTTTTTTATTTACTTTTGATAATAGTTTTGTAATCTAGTGTATGATATCCGATTTTTAGCATGAGTGTATCTATGGGTATATGTGCACCACTACACCTTGAGATTGAGGTTAGCGTTTTGATATGTGAGAAGGGCGTGCAAGCATGTATTTGCAAATAAGCGTTGCTTTCTTTTTCTCCCATATAGGGGCGTCGGATTAAGAAGGAGCGTGAAATCTGAAGATCAAGATCCGTTTGACGCATTTTGAAATTGACTAGTGGCTCTTAGCCAGATCAGCAAGGGTATGTGTAGCACGTGTGGCAGATCCTGATTTACTTCCAACACAGCAGGTTCGATGATACTACGTGGGAGGGAGGGTTCCAATGTTGTTTTAATTACAAATTGCGCCCACTCCGTGATCTCCTGATGTTGGCTCCGCTCCTAAGTTCTAAACCCAGCTCCATCCCTGGACCCCTCTCTCTCTCTCTCTCTCTCTCTCAAGAAGAGTAATATTATTTGAACATTTAAAATTAGTAAACTCTCAAATTAGTCTCTAATAATGTTCTTCATGGATAATTTGGTCCTTGATAAAATTAAATTAATCTCAAGGTCCCTTACAATTGCAACAAATGGACGTATTAGTCCTTAATCATCTATAATCTCTAAAATAATCAATAATCATGATCGTAACCTCCCTTTACCTCATTGCATCTCAGTCACCTCTTTTATCCTTACTCCTATCTTGAGAAACATAGTTAGGTTTAAGTTTGATTCTAAATTTATTAATAAAAAAGCATCTTTATGTCAAAAACTAAGAAAAAGCTAGAATAATTAGCATGCAATGATAATGGATAAATAAAAATTAACAAACACATCTTTTGAGTTAACAAACTCCAAAGAAAAAGGAAGTGTTTCAAGCAATCAAATATTATAGCTGATGGTTGTGAGGGAGGTGGGGGTGGCGATGGGGATTGAGATTGAGATGGAGATGGAGAAATGACGAGATTGAGAGTGAAGGTCAAGTAGTTGAGTGAGGTGGGATTTGAGGGTGATAATTTACCAATTAATTTACAAATTGCAAGTGATTAGGGACTAATATGTCTATATATTGCAATTGTGAGAGACTTCAAAACTCATTTATTTTTGTTAGGGACCAAATATAAGTAATATTGTTAGGGACCACCTCCTTGCTTGTGGTGGAAAGGTGAGATAAGTAAAGACACTACCACATCCATCCTTACTAGCAATGAGTACTCATAATTCATGATTATTTTGTTTTGGCTTCCTAGAGTATCCTCTCACTTGCCAAGTGAGAGACTAGTCTCGAAATATGGTAAAACGTTTAATTAAGTCTATAGATTCTTTCAATAGTGATTATTCTTTTTACACACATGAATTTTGGATTGAATCTAGACTTCATATTTAAGGGATTGAGCCCTTTCCACTCAAATCAACATTTAATTGGTCTCATAACTTATGACAATAGTCGATAATAAAATAAATGTTTAAATATTTGATGAATTCTCTCTCTTTTAAAATTGTTAGGTAGAACCATATGGATAATTATATATCTAATAAGATAGACACACCCATACACATAATATATCTTGCATTTGTAAAGTTTTCAATTAGTTAATGGTTTTATATCAATTTTCGCATAATCACAGTAGATTCTGCCTCCTTTGAACATTTGAGGCAATGTAAGTTGTAAATATGTATCAAACATTTCACGATAATTGGACTATTTGAGTGAAGAATCGCTTTGGGTGATTTGCCACAACTTATGATAAACTTGATCCGTATCCTTATTTTAATATCATGGTACCTTGACTATGATTTCTTCATTTAGTTTCTTGTGATTCTAATGTATATGACCAAAACTTTGTTAAAATTTTATTTTCAGAATGATGTGGTGTGATTATTAGTTTTTACCCTTAAGATGAATAAATGAGTTATATCAATTTATGTCATCAAGATTTCAATCAAAGATTATCAATATTTTTATGGATGTATATAATATTACTCCATCAATATACTATTTTGAGTATAAAACATCACTGTTAGGTTAGTATCATCATGACACATTTTGATAGCCTAATCAACAAAATCAATGGGGCATAAAATAAAAATCTAGTATCAAAGTGGTTTCTAATGACATTAGAACACATAATAGATACATGATAGTTGTTATTGTTATGGGATACGTCCTTATCTAAGATTCCCTTTATCTAACTTGGGTTTTAAGAATCCTTCTTCAGCATATTTGATATTAGACCTTTGGGATAGTCTCTAGATTCTAAAGTCATTTCTCCAAAAATAAATATACCAATGAACCCTTATTTATTTGTTTTTGGTCAAGAAGGTCTGGTCTTTTTTATTTGTTTTGGTCAGAAGCAGTTCTGGCCTTATACAACTGCACTGAATGGACAATGTTGAGCCCAATATTGAAGAAAATGGGCTTTCCTAATATTTCAATCATCAAGACCCCGAAAGAATTACGATAATCAATTAACGCAAAAAACTTGACCAAAAAACAATTAACGCAAAAAACATCCAACGGCTATATTTCGTGCTAAAAAAAAATAAGTGAAAAATAAATAAAACGCAACAAGCAACAAAGCGCACACATTTCGTCTCTTTTTCTTCCAAAGGCGAAACCTAACACTAACACACTAACTCACTGTGTTCCAGAAAAAGGAAAAATTGGATTTTGATGATGTTCCCAAATACCCATTTGCGCAATTAAGCAGAAAACACAAATGGGTGTTGGTGGCAATTTCTGGGACCTTCTGAAGCCCTATGCTCGAAACGAAGGTTTTGATTTCTTGAGGAACAAGCGAGTCGCTGTGGACCTCTCTTACTGGATTGTTCAGCACGAGACTGCCATCAAGGCTCATCATGTTAGAAGGCCTCACCTCAGACTCACTTTCTTCCGCACCATCAATCTCTTCTCCAAGGTTGCACTCCTTCCACTTTTTCCCTTCTCTCCATTATTGTGTCTTTTCCCATTGATACCCGTTTTTGCTTGCTAGTGCAGAGTGTGGTGATGGAAAGTTAGAGCATTTTGGGTTTTTATTTTTTTTGGGGGTAAGATTGGTTTTTTCAGGACCCTTTTGGTTGAATAAGGAAAAAATGGGATTACTGGTTAGATTAGAAAGCTACAAAATTTTGACTTTTTTTTTGGGACCCTTTTGCATGCTAATGCAGAATCTAGTAGAAAGTTACATAATTTTTTTTTTGTTGGGGGGGATGATTGGTTGTTTTGAGGACCCTTTTGATTGAAAAAAAAAAAAAAAACGCGGCCAGTGCAAGCTCCCACTTGATGGGGTCTAGGAAAGGAAGAACGATATCCAGGATTCAAACTTGTGACCTTCAGTCACAAGACAACAACCTTACCTCCAGGTCACAAGGCAACAACCCTTCTGTGATAAAATGTGTTATTGCCCTTTTGGTTTTTGCTTTTGTACGACTCTTTTTGACTTTTGAGTAATACCGGTTGTAGCTTAATAGTTTAAATTCTAAGTACTTATGATTGTACTTGAGTGGGGTATCGTTGTGATGGGGGTATTTTGGATTATTGTTCCCCCTTTTTTTGTTGATATGGTAAATTATCATGGAATCGTGTAACTAGGAATGGGAGTGATTTATGATGGTGATGATGTATGATCTTTGCAGTTTGGAGCATTTCCGGTGTTTGTTGTTGATGGGACTCCATCGCCATTGAAATCACAAGCTAGGATTGCGAGATTTTTCCGGTCTTCTGGCATTGAATTGACTAGCTTGCCAGTGCCTGAAGAAGGTGTTTCAGCTGAGAGGAACCGTTCATTTTCAAATTGTGTTCAACAATGTGTGGTGAGATAATTGTTTTACGCTCATGGTTACCATCAACTTGAAACTATTCTGTAGAATCTACATTAGCATTTAGCTGCTATAGTGTGCATTAATCCAAATTTTCTTCCCAAAGGTTTCTACTTCCTTATATTTCTTATATCAAGGACACTAGTCAGATGTGGATTTTCCCCTGTATCTTCTAGTTTTTCTTTTGGAAGGCCTTTCCTGTTAGTTACATATTGCTTGGTGATAGGAACTTGTTGAGCTACTTGGAATGCCTGTATTAAAGGCTAAAGGAGAGGCTGAAGCACTCTGTGCCCAATTAAACAGTGAAGGTCATGTAGATGCTTGCATCACAGGTGACAGTGATGCATTCCTCTTTGGGGCCAAATGCATTATAAAATGTTTCCGCCCCAATTCCAAAGTAAGTGAGTACCTTGACTGCATTGTCTTTCCAGTTCATTAATTCATTTCATCGATTGGCGATTTCTGATATAACCTATATTTCAACTATTTGATCAAGGTGCTTGCCTCTGTCATTGCTTACTCTACTCAAATATCCCTCCTTTATGAAAGCTTGAAATTATATTGTTTGCAAGAAATGTTTTAACATACAACCTTGATGTACTTTGACTGATAACAAAAGAATCTGTCAGCTGCTATCATTTGAGGGGATATTTGTGAGATAGAATGAACAAAATGCTCCTTTGCAAGTACTGGCTTTTATTTTTGGTTTACTACTTGTGTTCAACTCTTGCCTCTCCCCCTTTTGCTGTAAAAAGCAGATACGATTTAGTTTCATTTGCTTTTTATTTATTTACTTATTTAGAGCAAGTTTGAGGAATTCATTGCACGCAGGAACCATTTGAGTGCTACAATATGTCAGACATTGAAGCTGGCCTTGGGTTGAAGAGGAAACATTTAATAGCTATCTCTCTTTTGGTTGGAAATGATCATGATATGAATGGTGTTCGAGGGATTGGGCTTGATACTGCTCTTCATTTTGTTCAAGCTTTTAGTGAAGATGATATATTAAATAGGTATAAATCCTTGGGAATGAAAAATATATCTATCATTTGAAATTTGTAAGTAATATTATAGAATACGTGCCCTCAAGGTGGGAGAAATTACAAGACCCTCTCCTGTTTTGAATTTAAACAAAATCCGCATTATGAAATCTATGTCACATAGGCTGTTAGTAACTAATGCCATTTTGATTGTGATATTTCAAAACCTCAGGGGAGCTATCAGCTATATATATTTCATCAAATCCTTAATTATATTGTAGCTTTTATGTTTAGTCATGAAATGTTGTTGGTCAAGAAGTGAGACTAAGATGACCTGGATATTTTTCTGCCATGGCGGTCTGGAATGACAATGATCTTTAATGCAGATTACATGAGATAGGAAAAGGGAATGCTTCAGAAGTTCCCATCAGCATTAAATCTGAGGACATTATGGATATGGATGTGAACTCCCCAAATACAAAACAACCTCACTGCTCATTCTGTGGGCATCCTGGCAACAAAAGGGATCATATGAAGTCTTCATGTGAATATTGCATCACAAACGACAACGAAGGTTGCCTGAGAAAACCAGAGGGTTTTAAATGTGATTGCTTCTCCTGTGGTATGGTATGGCCTCTCGATTAGTATAGTCACTGTGTAATTTGTTAAAGTATTTCGGAATGCCATGTCACTGGTTTGTTTTATGGGTTTTAGTTACATGAATTAAAACATGTTGACATATTATAGCTCAATAAATATAAGTTTTCTCCGAATTCACCACTTAATGTGAATTTCAATAGTTAAGATGTTTGGTTTGTAGAATATGAAACTTAAGGGTCAGAAAAGGCTGGAAAATTGGTACACAAAAGTTTGCAACAAGATTGCAAAGGAGCCAAATTTTCCAAAGGATGAAATCATTGATATATATTTATGCAATGACAATGGCTACTTCTCTGGTATGTTGAACTTATTAATTACATTTTTTGTATATGATTGTTCTGTTAGGGTTGTTTATGTGGGTCATGGTATCTGTCACTCATTCTGTAGCTGTATCCCTTTCTTTGCAGCAAATGATGGCCCTCACATCTCATGGGAAAGACCCAATATTGAGATGCTGATTGATTTTTTAAACTTCCATCAGAACTGGAATCCATCCTACATTCGACAGCTGATGTATCCTATGATGTCCACCATCTTTTTGAGAGATATGGCTACAAGTACAGTAGAAAATTTGTTATTTGGGCAATATGAGTTTGATTCTTTAGTACGTGTGAAGATAAGATATGGATATCAGTTTTATGTGGTCAAGTGGAAACGTGCAATGGGTAACATTGCCTGTACAATTCCATCAAATGAATCTGACACGCCACAAGATGTTAGAGAGCTTGAGGAAACGGTGGATCTACTGGATGACTGTGATGTTCCAGAGATTCAGCAGGAGGATGATGGATGTAGTTTCCTGTTGACAGATGAAAATATGGACCTTGTAGGGGCTGCTTTTCCAGAAGAAGTTAAAAGGTTTTGGCAGGAACAGGTGCTTATTGTTTCCCAGCTATATTATGATTTATCCTTATTCAAGTTTCGTCATATTAATATTTCATACATTCTTATCTGGATCTTTCTTGGTTATAGCAAGAGTTTATAATTTAGTCATAGATTTATGAATTTGAGGGAATCAGCCTAATAAAATTGAGTTAATTATTGGGAATTCCAGGATTACTCAGTAATTTGTGGTTTGATCATTTTAGTAGTTGATAGAAGAGATTCAAATATGACGGCTTCAAAAGTTCAAAGAGTTATCATAGCGATATTAAAGAAAAGGATCTCTTGGTAACAATATTTTTCGGGATCAACTATCCACTCTACCGGTTATTGATGTTGAAAAGGTGGCTAATGATTAACCTTTCAAACTTAGTTAACTCCTTCAGTTGGTAATTTGTTTCTGAGTTGGGATATTTTAATTTTAGAATGCCCTTATTTTTAATAATTTTCCTTTGATATTTAGATAGATAATAAAGGGTGAGCCTTTGTGTAATAGTAAGATAGTTGACTTGTGACTTGGATGTCCCATGTTTAAATTCTGGATACAACCTCTCAAGAGTGTAAGGCTCAGTACATCTACTCTTTTTAAACCCTATAAAATGGGAGCCTTGTACACTAGACTTCTCTTTTTATCATATTAAAGAAGTCGATTGCAAGGGATAGGGAGCTTATTATGGATAGGGAGGAAAAATGAGTACAATGGTTTATTAAGGGCATTTGCATGATTTATTCATCTCTGCTCAACTGAGATCTAAATCTGGTTGTCTTTCAAGAGAGTAATTAGGTAAGTGATCTTAGGGGGAAACTCTCTAACGGGAATAAAGTAAAGATGTGACAGGAGATGATCTACATTTTTTTTATTTATATGAGATGATGAACATTTGTCTAAGGTTTTGGTGCTGTTGACTTCAAGTTGCAACAACCAAAGGGGCCATCAAATTTACTTCTATTGTCCTGGTTGTTACTTCTATCTTGGTGCTTGAAATTTGCAGGAACTGAAGGATTTGAAAAGAAGAAAGAGTTCAAAACAAAATGAAATATCAGCATCACCAAGCTCAAAAGGCATCCAGCTGAACATTACAGAGTACTTCCCTTCAACCAAAATTAAAAATCAGTCAAAACAAGAAGAGTCATCCAAGAACCCTGATAGCCAAGGGAGTGGAGCGTCGAAAGCGAAAAGGAAAGAGTCAAGCTCTAACCTCTCGAAATCCGTGAGGCGCCGCCTTTTATTCGACTAGTGTACATGCTTGAGATTTGGTTCTCCTGGCACTACTTGCAGAATTTTGAAGCAGTGACATTGTGTATATACCTGCGGATCTTATAATTTTGTTATAGCGGAGCACATGATAGTAAGTATATATGTAGTTTGCACTGTGTTATCGAGTTTCTCTCTCTATCTCTATTTACACTACATATAGGAATGAATAATATAGTTCGTTTGTTTTCATCGCAAGCTCTCTTTAGAGGAAAGAAAGTCATGAATTTCTTTTGTTGCATATATATTAAAACTCGTTTTTTTTTTTGTCTTGTATGGCGAGAGAAATCGGTTCCCAGCAACTCTAAATTGTTATAATTAACATAATGTTATAGTTTATGGAGTATAAAAGTATAATTTTTTTGTTTTCTGTTATAAATCATGCTTTAAAATTTATTAAATTCTAATTAATTTAGTTCGACTCAGCATAACTTGTTATAAAATAAATTTTTCTTGGCTTATTTTTCTATTACAAAACTCAAATCCAATAGGATTTAAAAGTCTAAGGGAAAAAAGAGAGACTAAAATCCCAAATTCATCCATAACGAATATTGCGTACACATTGCTCGTTAAATTACTAACATGCCTCTTTGTTAAGTTTTATAGTGGTTTATTACTAATATCTCTTTGCTACACTTTGATCTTCTCCTTTGTTTACTATGCTTAAGTATTTTCAAACTCTAAAACCCCTCATACTTTTAGTCCTGCTACATTTTTTCACAAGACTCAAACATAAATGAGATTGTGTTATCATAGAGTTTGATAGAATCACATCATTAATTTAACCATCAATATAAGCTTTTACTAAGTTGAAATGACAAGTTAACGTATAGATTACCGTGCTTTTTTATGTGTGAAAATTGATGGACCATGAGAATATTTTTAAATCCAAAGGAATAATTTGTCCCCAAAACATTTATAAAAAACCAATTTGAGATTATACTCAACAAAAACAAGAGAGAAAAAAAAACTATCTTGGTTGTCAGGGAGTTTAGTAAAACAAAATAAAAGATAATGTTAACATCTAGAACTAAATTAAAGATGGTTGATTGGACTATATGGGGGGTGAGAAATAGGATGATCTTTGAAGGTTTCAAGCCAAATTGGGAAATGGAAACAGAAAATTTGTTGGTCAGACTAGAATACTGGATTGAAGGTTGGTGTGAGGAGTTCCTATTTGATCCTTATTTTCTTTTATAAAACTTGGAGCATGTGAGAGCTAGGAGTGCATCGATACACTTGCCTTATTCATATGGCTGACCATGCAATTGGTTGATCTCATATCTCATGTCTCATTCACGGTCATGACTTTGGTATGTGCATAAGGTTATCATGAGTTTGGGCAAGATGGATATGTGACGTTTGAACGATATGAAGAAACACATGAATTTTGTGCATAGCCTGGCATAAATCGTTGCTGTATTAGGACTTGGATTTTTGTGTGTGATAGCTTATGTGTTGTGAGTGAGCTTCTTGGTCATCCCATTGATATTGCACTCATTTTTTTACCTTGATGGCATTGCCAAAGCGGATAAGAGCGGTGCATATCATTGGTTTTATGCAATCTTCTGTTCTTTGTTTGTACTTCCCATATACTCT
The DNA here is from genome assembly GCA_030441495.1 of Dalbergia oliveri. Taxonomy (NCBI): domain Eukaryota; kingdom Viridiplantae; phylum Streptophyta; class Magnoliopsida; order Fabales; family Fabaceae; genus Dalbergia; species Dalbergia oliveri. Next base: position 29,080,042 of record JAMLFY010000005.1, on the reverse strand, counting down.
CGATCGTCTCGCCCCTTTTTGGGTTGACTTGGGAACTTTTTTATTGAAAAAAGATGGTTGATTTTAGCTATAACACTCTGCATGGTCGATCAGCAGCCAAGAGCATTAGCTAATTGTAGAGTGCTAGAGTACCGTGATGTGAGCCACACCAATGATTCATTTCCTTGTTGGTTGGGAGCTCTTTCTATGATAAAACTTAGTGCTTTGTGTCATGCTGTCATTATGTATCTTATGGAGCTATAGGATACACTAGGACAAACATTTTTCTCAAAGCTTCATATTATTTATCTTTCTCACAATGAACTTCGAGGAAATTTGCCTTCAAAAACAATCAAGACTTGGAAGTCCATGAGAGCTTCCAACATAATTCAATTATTGTACAATCAACCCTATCATTTACATGAGGAGCATGGAACATATATATTGGCTTGAAAGTGATCCTTATTCTTTCACATTGTCCAACAAAGGGATAGACATGGTTTATGAGAGGCTCCAACAATTTTACAACTTGATAGTTATTGATCTTTCAAATAACAGAATCACCGGTGAGATTTCAAATGTAATGGGAAACTTGAAGGGCATTGTTCTAATGGATCTGTCCATTAACATAAGATGGTAGCATTCCATCCTCCTCGAGGAAGCTTTCAGATCTTGAAGCATTAGACTTTTCTAACAATAGTCTATCCCCTACAATAAATATAACTTACCTTTCAGCAGTTCATTAATGTGTCATTTAACAATCGCTTAGGTCCTATACCAAAAAGTAAGCAATTTGACACATTTCAAGACTTTGATTTGAGGGAAATCAAGGCTTGTGTAGGACTACACCACCTCCATATGATCGTGATCAAGACTCAGGATCTCTGAATTTGATTGGAAAATAGTTCTAATAGGATATTGGGGTGAACTTATGGTTGGACTGGCATCATCGGGAAGCACTTTCTATCCAGTCAGTCTTAGACACATAAAGAGCTTCTTTCAAGTTAAATCAATAAAATGGACTTTGGAAGCATGAACTCTTTGATGGTTTTCATTTGTTTTCTTTACCTTTCTTAGTCATTGCCATCGCATTATGTAGAGTGTACTTTGTAAAATAACTTGCAAATAAGATAAAGAAAAATAGTGTACTATAAGCAGTTCCTGCTCTTATACTAAAATAATTAAACTGTGTTAACATTATTTATTCTTTGTTTCTTGTGGCTGCTTGTGATTTTGTTTTATACTTTGTATCTGCACCTGTTTTAGATGAGACAATTGCCCGGGCTGGAGAAATACAATTCATTGACTAACATAGTAACTGTTCATTGCAGAGAGAGATCAACTAATCATGATGGGTAAAAGATTATAAACGATATTGTGCTAAATCCGTCGATTCATGTTGTTTATCGGGACATCAAGTATTTAACTTTAGATGGTGCAAAGTTTGGTTATATCAAATCGAATATTTGTTTTAAATAACAGAACTTTGTTAGTATTAATAATTTATAATTCATAAAAAAATTTAAGTGAAACTAATAAATATTATTATTTTTTAAAATTGTAAAACTTTCAAAGTTTGACAGCAGTAGTGTCTGCTTTTTCATTCAAACTTACCCTTAATCAATGGAGCCTTAACAATGTTATTCTTTAGTTATTTTCTTCTTCTTTCTTTCTTTTTTTTGGTATAGTATTCTTTAGTTATTTTCTTACATTCAAATTTCTCTTATATTTAATATATCTAATTGCCATAATCAATATGGGCATCATATAAACGATAGATCAAGAGAGCAAGCAATATCTACTCCATAAAATGAAATATAGAATTTGAATTTTAAAAAGCAACTATTGTGAGTAACTGCATAACACTTTTACATTCCCACAATTAATTAAACGGGGTCAATTACGTTTTCGGTTCAAATGAACCCAAAGATACCTCCTACTCCTAGTAGTAAACATTGAACGGGACCTATGCTCGTTTTGGCCACAGAATTGGAGAGATATTCAATTAGATCAATTGAAATTTCCCCCCACAATGCACTAATGACATTGTATAATTTATACACAACAACTAGATATATAAATATATAATCAACTATAAAATATATAATAGACAAGTGGATCAAAAGGACCCAAAGATATTAGGTTTCATGTAATAAACAGAGAAAATGAAGCATAACGACGGAGTTGTTGTGTATGATAAGAAAGTTTGTGGAGGTAATGAAGAAAGGCTGTGTATAAGATAAAAGTTTGAAACATACCTGTGGTCGTTTTGGACACGGAATTATGAGAGATCATATTCAGCTACGTTGAAGTTTTTGCAGAAAGAGCACAATTGAAACGCGTACACCAAAATAATAATGTATTAAGCTTATTATGCTCATAAAATTGACAAAGTTTATCGTGTGGTAATGAAGCTAGCCTCACCGTGACATGAATGGCAAAACCAGACCAATTTTTCTTAACCAAATTGTACGAATGCCTCAGTCTGACTGACTCAAAATTCTTATGTGATCTAACATGTCTGCACAACCCGCCATAAACAGACCAATTATTCTTGCCCAAAATGCACGACTGATTCAAGACTCTCGATTTGTCATTATCACTTGAAAGCATATGCTAGTTACGTTGAGATGGTACAAGTTAACATGTTACCTAGATGCATTGTTGGGCGTTCAAATAACACATATGTTAGTGGTGGTAAAAATTATATAAATGAGTGTTATGTAAAAATAACTAGAGATGTCAAGATAGACTAGAGTTTCTTAAGTATCCTAATGTCATTTTAGTGGGTTAGGTTGAAGTTGTGGCGCAGGTTAAGCCAAATTATTTTATTTTGGTAGATTGGAAAGGGCTTGGCCTGCGGGCAAAATTTTTTTTAGAAAAAATTCTCAATTTACTCGTAAAAAAGTAAGAAACGTATAACCTTAAAAAGAAAAAAGTAAGAAATGTATACACTCGTCAGTATAGTAACACTGTCCATTTGATAATGTTCACTCAAAATTAAAACTTAAAAATAAAATAGTGTCAAAACGCACAAATAACAATATTAACAATAATATTTTTTTAGTTAAAGTTAGTGTACAGTTATTATGGACCTTGAAAAATTGGATATATATAAATAAAAAATATTATTTAACTTTTTCTTAAAAAAAATTCATCAAAATATAAAAAGTATTTTTTTGGAACTTTTTTTTTTATTTTTGACGAGTTGGCCTGCTGCCACCTAAAATAGGTTGGGTTGACTGTTTCAACCCATTTTATTTTTAGATTGGCTGCCTCACCCCATTTTTGCGGACTTTTGGCCGCAGGTTAGCCATTTTGATACCTCTAAAAATAACGTATGAAACTTATTTATATAAAATTTATCTTCATTTTCACCGTCCAACCAAACATACCTTTAGGGGCGTTTGTTTCAAAGTTTGAAATTGTGTTTCTGGGAAGATTATACTCAAAGATATCTTTAAAAAATTATTTATTTAGGATTAAACATTTCTAAGATTATTTGGTAAGATTTCAGAGAATAATTTTAAAATTTGTTTGCTTTATAATCTATTCCTGATAATATATGTCATAATTTCTAAAATACTTTTAACACATTAACTTCTAAAAAATATATATATAAATTCAGATGTTACCTGATCAATGTAAAATTAATAATTAACTTTTTCAAATTTATTCGTCTCATCAGATCAAATAATTAAATAAATGCTAAAAAAACAATTATGTCAAATAAAAATTGCACTTCCAACCAAAAAAAGAAAAGAAAAAACAATCATAAAAAGAGAAAAAGTCAAATAATTGAGGAATGATTTAGTAATTGTGCTTAATATATAACTGTGATTCTCAAGTTATGGGAATTCCCCTCTTCAACTTGATAATAAAATTTCACTAAATCATAGGAGAATATTTTTCCATTGAATAATTAATACCCAAATTTTTTTTCTATAAAACTTATAACAAACGTATGAACACATTATTCCAACTACATATTCAGGGAATAATTAAATATACCCTAAAATAAATGTCCCGTTAAGGTGTAAAATTATATATGGAGTTTATCCATGAAAATTTATCTCTTATTTTTATCTTTTAATCAAACACTCTTAGGGTGTGTTTGGTTAGAGAGTAAAAATGGGAGGTAAAAATTCGCTAAATGAGCTTGACATGTAATTTTACGCATAAAACTTATTTAGAAAAATTTTATCCCCAATTTTATTCCTCAACCAAATATATTTTAAAGGGTGTGTTTGTTATGAGAGTAAAAGTGGAGAAAAATTTTCATTCATGAGTATCATGTATAAAATTACACATGAAACACATTTACAAAAAAATGATATTTCCTCCTACTTAATCTTCCTATAAATCTTCCTAAACAGTAAATTAAGTTTTGATCTATTTTTAAAGTTTCAAGACATGGATTACATATCAAGTATGTAGGTTGATTTATTGAAAACTGTATCCTTACTCTCTTATGAAAAATTTCCCACCATTTTCACTTGTCAACAAAGAGTAATAATACAACCTCCTACAAATCAACCTAGATACTAAATAAAGTAAAAAATTAAATGCAATTTATGTCTTGGAACTATAAAAAGCGATAAAAATTTACTTAATCTAGTAGTTAGGAGGATTGAGTAGAAGAAAATATCATATTTTTTTACTTTATTAAGTGTATAGGTTAATTTGTAGGAGATTATATCATTACTCCTCAACCACACATACCCACATGCTTAAAATATTTCACAAACTATTTTTCACTCAAAGCATTAAATTTAATTACTTTCTACTCATAGGGCACCCCGAAGCATTGTACTTTCACAAATCACGAGCACCTTCCAACAATTAATAATGGGAAATGATTTTTATACACCTCAATGAGTGGGTTTAGACACATATCATGTTATACGAGAAGTGAAAAGAGAAGCTGAGAGAGAAAATAAGCAGTTTGTGGACAAGGTATTTGAGATATTGAGGAGTACAAATAATAGTATTGAATAATAATCGCCACTCATCCACTAGATATCAATATCAATATCAATATTGTTGAATGTTGACTAACAATCAAGCTTCGCACGCAAGAAGCAAGCCGTCACCAACCACAACCAGATCTTGAGTATAAAATCCAATCAAAGTCTGCCAAACTTTTCATCTGAGCATTTGCATTAAAATTATTAAGATATAATGGGGTTGTTGTGGTCTTTCGCTTTGTCAATACTGTTTCTTCTCCTTTCCTCACTCTTCTTATCCATGCGTACAAACTCTTCACCTTCTGTTCATCATCCGACTCGCGAATGTCATGAAGATGAAAGCTATGCCTTGTTGCAATTTAAGGAAAGCTTTGTCATTAGTAAGTCTGCTTCTCCTAGTCCTTCCAGCTATCCTAAAACAGTGTCTTGGATGCCAAGCACCGATTGCTGCTCATGGGATGGCATCAAATGCAATGAGCTCACAGGCCATGTGATTGGCATTAATCTTAGTAGCAGCCAGATCTATGGTTCTATTGATGCCAATAGCAGTCTCTTTCAACTTGTTCATCTTCAAGGGCTAGACCTTTCTGATAATGACTTCAATAACTCTCAAATTCCAGCCACGATAGGTGAGCTTTCACAGCTAAGATATCTAAATCTTTCTCATATAAGTGAAACAACATTTTCTGGTGAAATCCCACCAGAAGTTTCACATTTGCCCAACTTGTTGTCTCTTGATATAAGCAGCTATACCTTTGGAGATCGAGTCAACAAGTTGCAACTCAAAATATCCACTCTTAGAAGCTTAATTCAAAACTCTACTAAACTTGAAGTACTTTGTCTCAGTTATGTCAATATTTCATCATCTCTACCTCACACACTTATAAATCTTACACATCTGCAAAAACTCTCCCTTCTCCATTGTGAACTATATGGTGAATTTCCAATTGACATGTTTCTAAAGCTAAAAATGCTTACATTTCTTAATTTATCTGGCAACAAATTGTCTTTGATCACTAGGAAATGTTCTTCCAATGTCACCCTTCCTCCAATTCAATCGTTAATATTGAGCTCATGCAATTTAAGTGGTCAAATTCCATCTTGGATAATGAATCTAACCAATTTAGCTTACTTGGTTCTTGAGGATAATAACCTTCAGGGAGAAATTCCTCATTCTCTTGTCAGACTAGAGAATCTCAAGGCTCTTATTCTAAGCTCCAATTCATTGCAGGGACAGCTAGAGCTTGACAAGTTTCTACAGCTGAAAATGCTTATTCTTCTTGATTTGTCTTATAACATGTTGTCTGTGCTCATTGGAAAAAGTTCTCCCAATGTTACCTTTCATCCATTTAAGGTGTTAGAATTGAACCATTGCAAGTTAAGTGGTAAAATTCCATCTTGGATAATGAACCTAACCACTTTATCTCATTTAGGTCTTGGAAGCAATTACTTTCAAGGCAAAATCCCTCACTCTCTCCTTAGGCTAGAGAATCTTGAATCTCTTGGTCTAAGCAATAACCTTTTGGAAGGACGGCTAGAGCTTGACATGTTTCTAAAGCTCAAACTGCTTGTTTTTCTTGATTTATCAAACAATCACAATCTGTCTTTGCTCACTAGAAAAGTTCTTTCTAATGCAACCCTTCCTCCATTAGAAGGGTTAGCATTGGATTCTTGCATTTTAGTTGAGCCAATACCCAATTGGATATGGAGAAAAACAAGTCTTCAGAGTTTGTCTATTTCCCATAGCTCATTGATAGGAGAAATATCCCCACTGATCTGCAATCTAAAATCGCTTGAGTTTCTTGATTTGTCATATAACAACTTGAGCGGCATGATTCCATCATGTTTGGGAAGTTTTAGCCAATCTCTTCAAATTTTGCAGCTACAAGGAAACAAATTGGTTGGTCGCATTCCTGAAAAATTTATGATAGGAAGTGCCCTTAAGATGGTTGATTTTAGTGATAACAATTTGCAAGGTCAATTACCAAGAGCTCTTGCCAATTGCAGAATGCTAGAGTTTCTCGATGTAAGTCATAACCAGATCAATGATTCATTTCCCTTTTGGCTGGGCACTCTTCCTAAGTTGAAAGTTATGGCTTTACGTCATAATAAGTTTAATGGAGCTATAAAATGCCCAAAGAGATGTACGTTTCCTAAGCTTCACATCTTTTATCTTTCTCATAACAAGTTCTTTGGAAATTTGCCTTCAGATATAATTAAGAACTGGAAATCCATGATAGTGTCCAACAAAAGTCAATTGTGGTACGAGGACAATAAAATTCAGTTCATGGGAAATACTTCAATATGGAGTGATCGTACTCCTTATAAATTCACCATGTATAACAAAGCAGTCATTTTGGATTATATGTCGCTTCAACAGTTCTATACTTTGGTAGCAATTGATCTTTCAAGCAACAGAATTTCAGGAGAGATTCCAAATATCATGGGAGACTTGAAGAATCTTGTTGTGCTCAACTTGTCTAATAACATGCTTAGTGGTAGCATTCCATCTTCCTTGGGGAAGCTTTCAAACCTCGAAACATTGGACCTTTCTCTCAATAACTTGTCAGGGAAGATTCCCCAGCAACTAACGGAACTCACCTTCTTGGAGTTCTTTAATGTGTCTTTCAACAATCTCTCAGGTCCTATACCAGAAAATAAGCAACTTTCAACATTCCAAGGCAATTCATTTGAAGGAAACCAAGGTCTATGTGGGATTCAATTGTCAAAGAAATGTGAAGATCGTCCAAGGCCTCCTCCACTACTTGCATCTAATGGTGATCAAGAGTCTGACTGGGATCTTTCTTTGAATTTGACTGGAAAATAATTTTGATAGGGTATGGAGGTGGACTTGTTGCGGGGTAACATTGGGGAACAATTTTAGTTCAATTATTATTAGGTGGCTAAAGAGGGTATTTTAAGTTAGAAATCAAGACTTTGTACTTTAGAAGTGTGAACTCTTTGATAGTTTTCGTTTGTTTTTGTTTTCTTTCTAAGTTATTGTAATTGCATTATCTAAGCATGTGCTATGTAAAATTACTTAAAAATAAAATGAAAATGAAAAACACAATGAAAATGATAACAAACTCAAATTTTAAGTATTATTTTATTTTTTAAATACCTTATCTATGTTGCATCATTCTGTGTTGGAGTAAAAAAAAATTTAAATTAAATATATGTATACATGAATGTGTCATGCTACTTTCCTTCCCCCTATTCTCTTCTACGACTTCTGCTTTTGGGTACAATAGCGGACTAGAGCCTTCTTCCCCATTTTTCGATATTTTATTTTTTGTGCATTTTTATCACTGTTATAGCTCCTATGGTGGCTTCTAAGGCTAAGAAGAATGAGCACAAAGATGTTGCTTGGGAGCACTGTAGTTCTCTTGACAATAGATTACATGCGAAATGTAATTATTGTCCACACACCATGTGGGGTGGCTAGGGGTGTTCGCGGTGCAGTTTTGGATCAACTTTGGACTGAAATGTCATCCAATCCAAAAACTAAAATTTTCTGCGGTGCGGTTTGGATTAGATGATTTTCACTTTGCAATCTAATCCAATCTAATCCAAAATCTAATCTGATTTACAGTGGTTTGAATTGGATTTTTTTTTTAAAGCAACATGGCAAAAAGGCAAAAAAAAAATTTCATCCCATAAAACACGAATTAGTGTTTCTCTTTTATAATTTTTTTAATTTCCAGTCCTTTACATTATCAGTGTTTGTGTTCTTCTCTCAGTCTCAATGAGTGTGAGTGAATAAGTCTTGATTCAATGTTTATTTGTTTATTGTTTAGGGTGAATGAGTTTTCTTTTAGCCCATTGCACATTCACGTATTATTATTTTTTTCATTCTCAGTCTCATGTTTATTGTTTAGTCATTTTTTAGTTTAGTCATGTGTATGGGTTTTAGTTTTTGGGTCAGGTCTTGTAACTGTACTAGGCTATTAAAAGGCAAAATTGGGCCTATAATAAAATAGACTCAATTAAACATGTATATGCAATGGGCTGAACCACTAGTTATATTATGTAATATTGTATATAGTTCAGTTTAGATTTGATCGATTCTTAAAATGCCAACCAAACTCAGCTGAATCAAGGAAAACCATTGCAACAATCCAAATTCATCCAAAATTTTGTGATTTTGATTAGTTTTTGGACTAGTTGAGTGATTTTGATTTAATTGGGTTGAATCTGAACACCTAGATGGTGCCTTCAAATTGAAACACCATTCAATAGGAACTCACCTAGAAATTAATACAAAACTCTTCTTGATGATTCACAAAGCAAAGGATCAATGGATGCTTTGTTATGAAGGGCAAAGGTGGAAGTAGCTCAAATGCTAGACAAAAAACCTTGAATGAGATGGTAAATGACAAAGACATGGTTATTAGAGATATATGCATATGCATATGCCATTCAACCTGGTGAAAAGCCCTTTATTTGCACAAGTGGTGAAGTTTATATCTAAATATGAAAGAGGTTTAAAGCCTCCACGTTAGCATGTGGTTAGAGAAACAAATTTAAAGAAAGAGGTTGATGATATTAACACAAGAATGGAAATCTACATGGCTGAATGGAAGAAGACATGTTGCTCATTAATGTCAGATGGGTAGACTGATGGAAAAGGTAGGACCTTGATTAATTTGTGGCGAATAGTCCAAGAGGAACTGTGTTCATAATGTCTATTGATGCTAACAATTCCATTAAAGATGCTGAAAAGATGTTTGAGTTGCATGACAATGTAGTGGATGAAATTGTAGAAGATAATGTAGTTCAAGTAGAGTTGATAGCACCTCTGCACTTGTAGCTATTGGAAACAAGTTAATGGAGAAAAGAAAAAGCCTATTTTGGACACCATGTGCAGTCCACTGCCTTCATTTGATTCTTGAAGATATTGGCAACCTTTCAGTATTGTTTTGATACAATTGGAAAGGGAGGGAAGAGCACAAGCTTCATTTATCAGAATATGTTGAAAAAATGGTTTGGATGGCTTGACTTTTCAAGCTATTCATAAACTTTGAGCAAAATTTCCAAGAAGGTGGCTACAACTTCTTCATCTTGTTTACCAACCAAAGAAATGTGTAGATTTGGTTTGAAAATTAAATTGATTGCATTTGTTAAAGGATGGTAAACAACCTTCATCAACCACAAGAATATTTGACAAATTTGGCTCCACAAGCTCTATATATAGAGCTTCGTTCTGAGCTTGAAGCACAGCAACTCAATTGGAGTAAGGACTCCAGATGCCTTGGGCTTATGGCATCTAGGTAGTCAAAAAAGATTTTGGCTTCCTTTATTTATCTTCTCTTTGTATACCACCACCTTCATAGGTGGTCATTTCAAACTAAGGTCACTCATATTGTAGTAGAAAAGTTTGGTTTGATTATATAGTTACTTCTCTTTGTATGTTGAGTGTATACAGGTGAGAAAAATCCTGATAGGTATTTTGGGTGTATCTGGAACTTAGTTTTGAGTGACATCTTACTACTTTGTATCCCTATTATTTGGGGTTTGGGTTGAGTGGAGTGTGTTCACCTTTGTATCTCCATCATATTTCTATAATGAAATATTTGTTTGTTGCCTTTGTGCATGAACGTAGGCTTTAAGCCAACCACGTTAATCCTTTTATGTCATATTTACTTTATGTTTCCGCATATTTATTTTGCGTTATTTTGTTTCTACCTTAGGTGGTTAACTTGTATAAGACCATTTCCTATGGTAAGTAGTAAACAAGACCATCATTAAATAGGTTTACTACTGCTTATCTCACATTGAAGTCAATTTTGGATTAAAAGGTAGCACTATCATCCATGTTTGCATAGAAGAATGGGCCAACAACACTGATGCTTCCAAATTGGACGGTGATTCGGAAGGGGGATTATTTTGGAAGACTCAAGGTTTTGGAGATTTTTAACTAATTATTGCTCGTGTCTCTCCACTTGTCAAAGTGCTTAGACTTGTGGCGGTGATTCAAAGCCATCCATGGGTTACATATATGAAGCCATGGATAAAGCAAAGGAGCAAATAGCAAAATATTTTCAAAAGAGAGGGATACAAGAAAGTATAGGAAATTATCAACAAGCATTGGGATTATCAACTTCGTGGACTTCTTCATGCTGTTGGATATTATCTTAATCCTTGGTAATAATTTTTATTTATATTTGGATATTGTTTGTAAGGTATTTTTTATTCCTTTATAGTATTATAAATGATCAAAGTAATTTATAACAACTTTATAGGTCTCATTATGAAACAAGTTTTGATGTGATGACTTTTGGACAATGTGATGGATAAGTTGCCTTAGAAATAGCACTAAGGATAAAAATCATTGCCCGAACTTGGTAAGTTTTGTTGGGGAAATCTTAGGAATGAACCTTATCAACAGCGGAAATAACAAATATTTCCCCCACCTGTAGTTAAATAGGTAGAACCAAAAATACTTTAGGCAGTATAATAATTTGGCAGAAATATAAAACAAGAGACACCAATTTTTAACGTGGGAAAACCCCAAATAGAGGGACAAAAAACCCACGGGACCTAGTCCAGGAAAAAACTTCCACTATGATCAATGGGAATACAATCAGTCTTCCTAGTAGAACTAGGGAATCTCAATAATCAACAGAATACTCACCCAATGGGCGGAATACAACCATATAACTCCACAATGTGGGTATCACAAAACAACCACCAGAGAAGGCAATAAAATTAACAGGCTATATCACAGTATCAAGCTCAACATCAGGAACAACATACTAAATTTTCATGATAAACGGAGCACGTTTCCCGTCTGATGATGAATCCCTCACTCCTTTGTCTTTTTCTTCCTCCGCCCTGTTTCTCTTCTCACGGTTTTTTTTCCAATTGACGTACCGTAGCGTCTTTTCTTCCTTTTTTTTTTGTTTTGGTTTTTTTTCTTTTCTTTATTTCTTTTTGTGTAAGTTGTTGGGCCCCAATGAAGAGGAAGCCCACCAACAAATCTCCCCTTCCCGACTCAAGTAGGATGCGCGCTCCACTAAGCCCGCCTTCTCTCTAAGAAACAAACTTTGCCGTCGGCAAAGCTTTAGTCATCATATCTGAACCACTGTCATCATATAGATTTTTTCTAATGAAAGCAATTTCATCTTCATGCTTCACGTATCCAATGATACCGCACCTCTATGTGCTTCAATTTAGAATGAAATGTCGGGTCTTGAAATGGATAGCACTCTGGCTATCACAAAATAACACAAAATTCTCTTGATCAAGGCCCAACTCTTGAAGAATTTTTGCATCCACAAGAGTTCTTTTGAAGCTTCAGAGCAATATATTCGGCCTCAGTGGAAGACAAAGCAACACACTTCTGAAGTCTGGACCTCCATGACACGGCTCCCCCAAAAGTCATCAAGTACCCAGAAGTAGACTTCTAGAATCAAGATCACCAGCCATATCCGCATTGTGTAACCATCCAACACAGGCTGACCACTACCAAAGAACAAACAAACTCCGAAAGTGCCCCGCAAATACTTGAAAATCCACTTCACAACTTGCCAATGATCCTTACCAGGATTAGAAGAAACCGGCTAACAACACCAACAACATGAGCAATATCTAGCCTAGTACATACCATAGCGTACATCAAACTTCAACTGAACGCATATGGAATCTTCTTCATCTCTTCTTTCTTTCTCACTTGTAGGGCATTGTTGTGAACTCAACTTGAAATGACCAACAAGTGGAGTACCAACAAGCTTTGAATTACTCATGTTAAACCTCTCCAACACCTTCTCAATGTACTTTTGCTGAGATAACCACAACTTACCATTCTTCCTGTCACGAGTGATCCTCATGCCAAGGATTTGCTTTGTAGAACCTAAGTCCTTCATAGCAAAGGACTTGCTCAAGTCACTCTTAAGACTCTGAATCTTTTGCTTGTCATGACCAACAATCAACATGTCATCCACATAAAGCAAGAGAATTATGAAATCACCATCAGAGAATTTCTTGACAAATACGCAATGGTCCGAAGTGGTCTTACTATACCCATGATCCACCATGAAAGAATCAAATTTCTTGTACCATTGCCTTGGTGCTTGCTTGAGGCCATATAGACTTTTCTTCAATTTGCACACAAACTGCTCCTTTCCCTTAACCTTGAAACCCTCTGGTTGTTCCATATAAATTTCTTCCTCCAAATCACCATGAAGGAATGCAGTCTTCACATCAAGCTGCTCAACCTCTAAATTCAAGCTTGCTGCTAGACCAAGCACAACTCGAATAGAGGACATCTTCACCACAGTGAGAAAATCTCTTCAAAATCAATTCCTTTCTTCTGCTCAAAACCTTTCACAACCAACCTTGCTTTGTACCTTGGCTGTGAGACATTATCTTCAATTTTCAGCTTGAACACCCATTTATTTTTGAGTGCTTTTCTACCCTTTGGCAACTTCATCAACTCAAAAGTATGATTCTCATGCAAGGAATTCATTTCCTCTTGCATGGCCTTCAACCATTTGTCTTTGTGCTCATCAGAAATAGCTTCTTGGTAGCTCTCTGGCTCCCCACTATTAGTAGAGTCACATACTCATCTGAAGGGTATTTCTTAGAAGGCTAATGCGGTCTTGTAGATCTTCTCAATTGTGGCTCAACTGGTGGTTCTGGTGGAACTTGCTCAACTGGCACCTCAAGAGTAGGTGCAGGCTCATCACTTGTATTCCCATCATCAACCTCTGCATCTCCCCCATCAACAGGAGTACTAGGAGGAGACTCTGGATTAACATCACTGTTACTTATAGTAAGGACACGGCTTATCTGACTTCTAAAATCTTCAATGGTTTGGTCTTCAAGAAAGATCACATCTCGACTTCTGATTATTCTCTTACTCGCCGAATCCCATAACCTGGAACCAAAGTCTTCGTGACCATAACCAACGAAGATACACTACTTGGACTTCCCATCAAGCTTGGACCTCTCATCTCTTGGAACATGAACAAAGGCCCTGACAGCCAAACACTTTCAAGTGACTATATGAGACATCTTTCCCTATCCATACTCTTTGTGGAACATCACCATCTAGAGGAGCTGAAGGAGAAAGGTTGATCAAATCTATTGCAGTTCTCATTGCTTCACGCCAAAAGGATTTGGATAACTTTGCATGAGAAAGCATACACCTCATTCTGTCATTGATAGTACGGTTCATTCTCCAACTCCATTATGCTGAGGAGTCTTGGGAACGTTTTCTCAAGCCTGATCCATGTTCTCTACAATAGTCTTCAAATGGACCCTGACTCACCACCATTATCTGCTCGGACACATTTCAATTTCATTCCCTTTTCTCTTTCAACACTTGCATGGAAGCTCTTGAAAACTAGAGCACCTGGTCTTTAGATTTCAAAACAAAGGCCCACACTTTCCGAGAATGGTCATCAATAAAAGTCACAAAATATGATGCACCTCCTAGTGTTTTTGTGTCCATAGTGCAAACATCAGGATGAACCAAATCTAGCACATGCGGTCTCCTATGAGGTCCTGAATAATGAAAAGCTACTCTAGCATGCTTTCCAACAAAACAATAAGTGCAAGTCTTTAAAGATGTACCTTTTACCGAAGAGACTGATTCTTGGCTAGAACGCCAAGTCCTTTTTCACTCAAGTGGCCAAGACGCATATGCCACAAGTTTGAAGAGGAATCATCAACAACATTCACCTCCTCTTTGCAAAACTTTCCGGCAATGGTAGAGAGTGAAACTACTATCTTCTCTTGCAACAACTAGCGACCCTTTGGTGATTTTGAATTTTCCACCACCAAAGGTAGTGTAGTAACCTTCTCTGTCCAATGCTTTGATTGACATCAAGCTAAGACGCATATCAGGCGCATGCCTAACATTCTTCAACTGGAATCTACAACCCATGCTAGTTTCAAGCCACACATCTCTCATACCAACAATCTTGCATATCCCTTCATCTCTAGCCTTATTGCCAAAGTCACCAGGTATAAGTAGAGAAAAACTCACGCCTAGGAGTAACATGACATAAGGCACCAGAATCCATGATCCAACTAGAATCATCACATGCAAGATTTATGAAGTTCTCATGATGTAGAACAAGGACATCATCATATGCAACTATCTTTATCATTGTTACTATTTTTGTCTTCATCTCTTTCTCTTGATTTCTCTCTTTTCAAGTACCTGCAATGCTTCTTGATGTGTCCCGACTTCTTTTCTTGTCTTGGACTTACCCCTTGACTTGCTACGCTCTTTGACCTCAGGATTATGAGGTCTTCTACTCTGCTTCTCCCGTGACTCTACAACAAGTGCTTCTGATTGGGTAGAGACACTAATCAAACCCCGTTCTCTTCTTCTGGCATCTTCATTCAACATGCTTTCTTTAACCATTGACAATGTCAACTTCCTATTTGGAGTTAAGTTAGTCAATGTCACAACCAGGACTTCCCAACTGCGAGGCAAAGAGCTCAACAACAACAATGCTTGCAATTCATCAGATAATGTAATCTCATTAGTTGTCAGCTGATTGACAATCTCCTGGAAGCTACTCAAATGCTCTGGCATTGAATCACCTTCTTTATATTTCATATTTACCAGCTTCCAAATCAAATATGCCTTATTTTGCACATTCTTCCTTTCATATAAATCTCCAATTTCTGCCACATGCTCTGAGCATTAGTTTCTTTATCAACATGTGGATACACACTAAGATCCAACCACTGCCTAATCAAAGCAAACTTTTCTATTCATTATGTTCCATTCGGCTTCAGACTTATCAGGAGGCTTATATTTATCTCCCTCAATTGGATCATACAAATCCTTGTTGTATAGCATGTCTTACATGAGGGTTTTCCAAACTGAGTAATTTTTGGAATTCAACTTGATCATATTTGGCCCATGATGTTCCTCCATTTAAACCGCATAAAAAAATAACCAAAGCTCTGGATACCACTTTGTTGGGGAAATCTTAGGAATAAACCTGTTATCAACAGTGGAAGCAACAAATATTTCCCCACCTGTAGTTAAATAGGTAGAACCAAAAATACTCTAGGCAGGATAATAATTTGGCAGAAACATAAAACAAGAGACACCACAATTTTTAACATGGGAAAACCCCCAAATAGAGGGACAAAAAATCCACGGGACCTAGTCTAGTAAAAAACTTCCACTATGATCAATGGGAATACAATCAGTCTTCCTAGTAGCACTAGGAATCTCAACAATCAACAGAATACTCACCCAATGGGTGGAATACAACCATATAACTCCACAATGTGGGTATCACAAAACAACCACCAGAGAAGGCAATAAAATTAACAGGCTATATCAGTATCAAGCTCAACATCAGGAACAACATACTAAATTTTCATGATAAACGGAGCACGTTTACCCATCTGATGATGAATCCCCATTGCCCTTTTTCTTTTTCTTCCTCTGTGCCTTTTTCTCTTCTCACAATTTTCGTGTTCTTCCAATTGACGCTACTATAGCGTCTTTTCTTCCTTTTTTTTTTTTTTCAGTTTTCTTTTTTTTTCCTTTTCTTTCTTTCTTTTTGTGTAAGTTGTTGGGCCCCCAATGAGGAGGGAAGCCCACCAACAAGTTTGACGGGAGAGGGAATGTTTGGACACAACTTGGCAATAGCAATTAGAGATAAGATGTAGCCCTATACAATTTCTTGCTTTGTATTTGCTTTCGATACAAATCTGTTTGGTTTTTTGCTAATTTCCAACATACGAATTTTGAATTTAATCAAATTTATTGCATTCTTTTTCTCATTATTAGCATTATGGTGGGGTAATTTTGGAGTGAAGGGGTTGAAAACATTTGCCATGTGTGTACTAAGTCTCACTTGTAGTGCTATAGGATGTGATTGAAAAGAATTGGAATGTGTATGAACACATTCACTCTAAGAAGAGAAACAATTTAGAGCAACAAAGACTTAATGCACTTGTCTTTGTCAAATACAACCTTAACCTTGAGTCAAGGTAGAAGATAAGAGAAGAAATGAGAGATGTGTATGCTCCTATTTTTTTTCAGATAAGGAATCTGGGGATGAATGGATCACAGAATGAGAAGAGTCTTGCCTAGATGATTTGGAGTTGGAAGGAGGAGATAAATCTTGGATGGATGTCCTAGAGTGCTTTAATATTGAAGAAGGAGCTTCAAATATAAAGAAAAAGAGGCAGAGTTATAAACTTTCCTTAAATCCTATCTTCTTATATTACATAAGAAATCCATAATTTACATTTAAGACCAAGAAACCTTGATGTTGCGAGCAAGAAGGCCAAGAGAAAAGCCTATTTACAACTAAAGTTGAAGGGTTTAAGATGGTGGTGGTGGTGAAAATGAAGATGAAGAAGTGGTTGTGGTTGATGGTGGCAATCAATCTATTCACGGCTTTGATGATCTTGACCTTTAAGGGGAGGGGAGTGGATGAACATAAATTTATGTAAATTAATTAGTGATTAAATAATTAATATTTTGAGGCTAGAGTCTTTTACTCTTTTTTGCTTCAATTTCATATGAGTTTACTTAAGATTGGTAGCGCTTATAATTATATTTTGGACTTTAGTTTAATTTAGTACTTTACTTTGAGTATTTCTTCAATAATATATTGAAATTTAAGTACTCATTTGCAATCCTTTTTATCATTTTCTTTAAAGAAAATTACACTAACCTCTCTCAAGATTTAGTATAATTATACTCAGGATTTCTCTATTTTGCAAAACTATCATTGACCTTCCCTTAGATTCACTAAAATTATATTGATTTCCCCTATATATAGTTCGTTAATTTAAATGACAAAGAAAGATAATATGTGATATATACATAATTATTAATGATGAAATTATAATATTTTAGCAATATTAGGCATATATATTAACTAGAATACTTTTTTTTATAATAAGTTATAATTATGAGTTTTTTCATGTGATTAAAAATTATTTTATTCAGTTGATGTGTTAAATATTATCAAAATATTATATTTTTTATTAATAATTATGTATGTATTATATATTATTTTTCTTTGCCAATTAAATTAATAAACTAGTGTCTGAATGAAAGGTCAATATAATTTTAGTGAATCTAAAGTTAATGATAGTTTTATAAAATAGATATTAGTATAATTACACTAAATCTCTAGAGATGTAAGTGTAAATTATTCTTTTCTTTATATTTTAGGTATGTAATATTATAATTTAGGCTTTTATTACTATGTTTCTGAATTGTATGATACCAAACATTCACGATCCGTTATCATACTATTCATAATACTTTTCATAATTTGACAACTATGTTATTTAGTGTCGAATCAACAATTATTTGATCATAATATTCTTAATTTAATATCAATTTGATTCTAAATTTTTTTTATAACAATTTAGTCATAATATTTTTAGTTTTGATATCAACTTAATTATAACATTTTCTGTTTTGATATTAATTTAATCATTTTATCAAAGTGAAAATATAATAAAATAAATTAATTAATATTAAAATTTAAAATATTATAACTAAATTGATATGACTAAAAATGTTATGACTTAAAAATATTATGAGTAAATTGATGTAAAAAATTTGGTTTGAATCAAATTGAGAATATTAGGATCAAGTTATTTACTCTTTTAGAAAACATTGCAAGGGGTACATCAGCATCTCCCTTCATTTTAAATTTAAAATTTTAAAAATTAACAAAAAATATAAAATGACTCTTTAGCCCTTAACAATTCATTTTATTTATGTTATATGCCATTTATCTCCGCACGTACATGAAGAAAGAATGAGAAAACTCTATCCAAACTAAAACTAACCCCTAATCTTGCTGAAATTTCTGCAATTCTTTTTTTTTTTTTCCGATCATTCCCTCTTTCATAAAATTCAATGGATTCACTTTGTAGCTGCAATTTTTCCTTTTTAATTTCATCTTTTCAGTTGTTTAATACTCGACTTCAGTCTCATATATCTATCTAGAACAATTGGTTTATTGAAATGGGCACTGAAAATATTGAACACTGTTAAAGCTGGGATTACTGATACTAGAGGAATGGTGTCTTCTTGCACTCACTTGGTAGATGCTTTCATGGCAATGCCAGAGGAATGAATTCTGAATAGCGTTAACTCCGCCAGCCACCATCTCTGCCGATGGCGCACCTCCCTGTATGCAGGGGCGGAGCTAGGAATTTTGAAAGAAGGGGGCCAAACTAATTAACATATATAATATAAAAAATATTTTTATCCTTTTATATCTTTTTCTCTGTTTCCTTATATTAACAAAAATATAAAAGCGGCTTATAATTACTCCCTCGGTTTGCTTCATTTATGTATTTATCAAATTAAGAAAATATTAGTTTTTGTTTACCTGGTTATACTTTTATTATAATTAACTGAATTTTATCTAATTTTATTTTTTAAAGTGTCGCAACCGGGATCGCGACGGGGACGCGAAATAATCTGTTAAAATTGGAGTTGCCACCAAGTTTATTTAAATTGGGAAAAACATGGAAAAACCCATTTTATTAAAAAAGTGGTCTTTAAAATTAAGAGTTCTGTTCTGTTATGCATAGGAATGGTAGGGATTTAATCCTACGCACCCTAATACACGTCCTTAACGGTACCTTAATTGATTTGTGCAAATTATTAATAACCTTTCAAAATATTCATTTTTATATTTTTTATTTACAACAAAAATTAAAAAAAAATTAAGGAACACCAAGCTGTCACAACTCAGTGTTCAAAAAATACCTGTGTTAACAACGTTCACGGTTAAATTAACATTTTTATTCAAAATACAATATTCACAAATAAGTAACAAATTTAAACTAAATATATGAAAATGAAAATCTCTTATGAATTATAAATATTTACAAATAAGATAAAAATTTATTTTGATATTTTTTACGAAAATAAAATAAAATATAAAAGAGAACATGCTTTTAAAGAAAATTTGGAACATAAAGTTGTCACAACTCAGATGTCCAAATATCGAGTTAACAAGCGTCCGGCTAAATTAACTTTTTATTTGAAATAAAATATTTCCTAAAGAAATGAAAATTAAATGAAATAAAATATCTCATAAAAAAACTCATGAAAAATTTACAATTAAGACAAAAATTATAAATATTAGATTTTGACTTGACAGGGATTAAACGCCTCCTACGTATCTTCCTAATGGGGAACTCAAAGTCACGTAGTTCTGTAAAAAATCATTGTAGGTTAATTAATTTTTTTATTAGTTTTTTTTTTGAAATTTTGAACATCAAACTGTCGCGCTAAAATATTCCCGAATGCAGAATTAATAAGCCGTCTCGACTCAATTAATTCTTATTTATTTATTAAAACAATTCATCAATTAATAAATTAAATAAAATTTCTTTAATAAAACAAATACTCAAGTATTTATCTTATGTTCGAAAATGGAATGAATTTTTTTTTTTATCTTAAACTTTAAATTAAACCAATCCTAAAATAAGTAAGTCTAAAAGTTAAAAATAAAGCAAACGCTAAACCAAACACGTACATCCAAATCTAAACAAACAAACTCAAAAATTTATTTAAATGAAATAACACTAATTTAAAATATAATTAAAACTAAAACTAAAAGTTAGAACCAAAAACTCCTTATTTATTTGATCCTAGTTTCACCTAACTGAAATCATAAATTTAATTTTATTAACTTAATTTACTAACCTAATTCTATATTTAACACACACACTAATATTAACACACACACACACTAACTCACCGCTCTCTCTCTTTTTACACACACACCCATTAACACTCACGCCTAATCTCTCCCTCTCTATACACACACTAAAACTCCACTCTTTCTCTTTCATACTCACACACATGCACACAGTTACAGCAAGGAAGAGAGATTGTGACTTGTGAGAGACGAGAGAAGTTGAGAGTGAGATAGAGAGAAAGAAAAGGGGGTGCCGCTGGAAAGGAAGCCACGGCCGGACGGGCTGAGATCGCGAAAGGCCGCGCTCGCGGGCTCCGGCGAGAGTAGAGGCGGAGGATGGACGGTGGAGCTCATGAAGACCGCGATGGAGCAGCATGCGGACATGGAAGGAAAGAAGGTTTCGGTGATGGGGAGACTAGCTCCCCACAACGGAGCTCGGGTGGGCTTTAAATCGGAAAGGCGAGATCGAGGGAGGAGAGACGAGTCTGGCTTCTGGCCGCATAGGGATGATACACGCTGTGGAAAAGGGGCGCGAGCGGAGATTGGCGAGGTGCTTCACCGTTTGGTGCTGGAGCGATGATGCGGACGGCGAGTTGATCCGGGATGTGGGGTTCAGATCACAAAAGGAAAGTCACGGTGAGGTGCCCATGAAGGAGGAGGTCGCAATGATGGCGGGCCGGAAGAAAGGGGAGCTAGATTGTCGACTCGCGGTGGTTTTTGGAGGGGAGGTCGTGACTTTGGTAAGGATGAGGGAGGATGACATGGAATCGGCGGTGGAAGAGGAGGCCACCGCGGCCTCTTCCTTTCTCTCTTTCTTTGGCTTTTTGTTTATTTTCTTGATGATTTTTCCTTTGATGATGATGATATTATTGCTGCTGGATTTACCTTGCTCTTTTTTTTGGTTGCAACTGGTTGTATTGCTGGACTTGTTGAATTTCCCCTCTGTTTTTGCCGGCTGGTTGAGGTATTGGTGTCAATTTTTGTCTTGATTTTTTTTCTTTTTTGGCTGATGGTTCTAAGGATTGATGTGATAATGGTTATGGTGTTTTGTGTTTATGGAAGTGATAGTGTTCAGGTGGTGCTTGGCCGATCCTCTCATGAATAGGGATGATGATGGATTTATAGATGCAGCTCTCTAGGTCCTCGTTCACCATTCCAACCTATGACACATTCACGGAAAAGAAAATTTAGCATCTTGCAAAACGAAATGATGATGTCAAATCATGACATTTCTCTCATCCCATGGCTTCACGGGTCCATGTTTTATTTTGGCAGAGGATGTATATTGGCAGGGAATGAATGGAGTCCATGACTCCTCTCTTGTCCATTCCTTCTTGTCATTTTATATTTTTTTTATTTTTATTCTATATATGAAATGAACTATAAGGAAATTTTTTTTAATGGACGTGGACCAACAAATTATGGATTGAACAATGAAATGGGTTGAAAGAGATTAAAATGGCTAAGCATTTTTTAATTTATGTTTTGGACAATTTGAAATGGGTTGAGATAGATTTTTTATGGAAATGAGTTGAACAAAACTTTTGTTCAAAAGAACTAAATGAAAAAACTATAAAGGGAATTCATTGCAAATTTTTGGATTTTAATTTTATGGGCCAAAAAAGTGTTCACAAAGAGTATAATCATATTAAATAAGAATATTTTTATCAATTAATATATTTTTATACTATTATCTCACAATATGGATTTAGATTCTTTAAAGTGAGAATTTTATTTTAGAGGGTAAAGTAAAGATTTTACTTTAGAAAATAAAGTGAGTAATTTTACTCTTAGATCAATAGAGTAAATAAGGCTTCATTTTTAATTTTATTAATTCAAAAATAAAATTATTTTATTTTATTTTTAAAAATGAGATCATTATTGAAGAACGGGTGTGGTCTTTTTTTTTTTTTTAGATTTAGATGGAACGAAGGAGCTGCATTTTTTTCTAAACCAAAACTGAAGTGCAAAGAAAAATGAAGTGTGAAGAAAAAGTGGGAGGGCACGAAATAAAAATTGAATATAGTTTTGTGCGCATATGTGTGTGCGATTCTAGTTCCTGGAGGGCCATGATTGGGAGGGTACTCACTAATCAGTTTATTCACCATTTTCACGTTATAATTGGCCTTGAGACTTTTTTTAATTATATTTAAAACTTTGTTTGACTTTTTTGGCTAAAATCTCAGTATCTTCACGCTACTACTAGAAGGTAGCTTGTACTTAGTGATGGGATTAATAGGCAGTTTTTTCTATCACTTCTTCAAAGAAATGGGGCCATGGGAGGGGGCCACTATTCTATATACATATATAATACTAAATAAAAGTGAAAATTTTGGGGGGACCATGGCAACCCCTGGCCCTTAGTTCATCTACCTATGACGCACACCTCGCTTCTCCCACTCCTTTAACCGCGATCGCGCACCCCACAGAGCCAGAAACAAATCTAGAAGAAACATTCCCGAAAAAGAACAAGAAAAGGAAGACATGACTTTGACAAGAGTGATGCACTCATGTGTTGCTCAATCCTCTTGTAATCTTCTGGGTTTAGGGTGGGTGATGTTGTCGCAAAGGTAGAAGATAATGGGGTCAAGAGGTAGAAGACAATGGGTAGTCTTGGAATTTTGAAAGACATGGCAAGATAGGGGAGGTAGTGGTAATTTAAAATCTAGGAGGATGTAAGTATAATATTGATAGACCTAAGAGGAAGTCGTGCAATTTGCCCTAAAAAATTTTGTTAGAATCAAATTAATATCAAATTGAAAAAATATTAGGACCAAGTTATTTATTTTACTTTTAGAAAACGAGTAAAGGTTTAATTTGGTCCATGACATTGTAAGCATGCTTCATTTTAGTACCTGAAATTTGAAATTAATTCTTTAGTCCTGAAATTTATTCCGTAAGTCATTTTAGTACTTGACTAAACAAATGTTAATCAATCATTACAATTATCTGAATGTGACATATTAAGTGATATGTGACATGTCACATGTCGATAACATGTCATGTTGAGCACATATGTACCGTATAATATGTAACGTGACATCAAATCAAAATAAGTTCAATTAGTCCCTGAAATTTATAAATCTATCAAAATAGTCCTTAAAATTTTCTAAAATATGTAAGAAAACTCTTAAATCCTAAATTTCTTTCCCTTTCTTCATAAAATCTAAATTCTCAATAATTCTTAAACCCATTTATTTCTCTCTCATTTTCACACTTTATTTAAATAATCCAAAATTTTAAATATCCTAAACACAATTAAGAGCTTGATTAGTCCAATTTGAGACAATCCATACTTAGCTAACATAATTAATTTATTAACTATTATATTACATTTCTTAAAATAAATTGGACTTTAAAATATGAAAAATAAGATACAAGCAAAACATTATAAAATCAAACATGGATAGAGTCTATCAAGGGGCTATTTGAAACCTTTTAATTGCAATTTGAAAAGTTATGAATTGCATTGCTTCTTCTTTTGTTATATGCAAAAGTTATGAATTTATCACCCACTTGCAGTTTATTCGACGTATTTTGAAGAACTAACCGTACCCAAATCAAGCAAACCTCGAGGAAGACTTTAACCGATCACACTCGTAATTCTTGAGCTGGACTTTCTGGCACAAATAAAGCTTTCTCTTCTTCTCTAACTTTACCCACTTCTTTCTATTCTTTCTTCTTTTCTCTTTCCTTTTTAAGGATGATGATTGCTTTTCTCCAAGCTTAATTGAAGCTTCTGAATTCTTTGGTGTGATGCTAGTCATTGATGTATTGCTGTAAACATTGTTAGGTTGTATAATTTAAACTTAAATATATCCTACTTGAGACATCGTAAATAAACATGCATTCAAAGAGAAAGTGGAAGAATTAACTGAATGAACATATTTATTACTTGGTGTATTGGATGATAAAATATTTGGAAGGAGGCAACCACAAAAATGAAAGATAGGATTGTGAAAGACATGAAAATTTTGCCGTTTGGGTTCTTTGTGGCCCATTCAATTGATTTTTCACAGCAAATTGGATGCTATAACCATTGTTTCCATTGTGAGCCTTCAATCTTTCCTTTTCTTAATTCCCCAAAATTGCCCCGCTTCAGTCCTAGCCTGTTTGCTCAGAGGATGAACTTATCACCGAAAATTGCCCCAGTGTAGATTGCTTGAGATGATGCTTTGCTCTAACTTTTGCTTAGGCCGCTCTTTCATTTTTCGACTTAATGAGCTCTTTTTTTTTGCCTTAATTTTTGCTTAGGCCGCTCTTTCGAGTTTTCAACCTAACGGTTTTTTCTTTTTTTTTACATCTTTTCAAGCATAAAACCTTTTGACCATCAGTGTTGATTGGTTTAGGCAATTTTTGTCCATCCATGTTTTGCAAAATCAATGCCCCACTTGAGAGCGCTTGTTTGACAATGTAAGGACCCTCATAACTCGAGCCCATTTTCCCGTGCGTCCTCCTGGTTCGAGAATTTTCTTAGAACCAAATCTCCGGATAAAAATCTCTAGGACGAACTTTCTTGTTAAAAGCTTTGGCCATCCTACTTTGGTACAATTGGCCATGACAAATAGCTGCCAATCTTCTTTCTTCTATCATGTTCAACTGTTCACATCGAGCCTTCACCCATTCAGATTCCTCTAGCTCAACCTCCATTAGAACCCTTAATGATGGGATTTCCACTTCTATGGGGGATACAGCTTCTGTTCCATATACCAATGAGAAGGGGTCATCCCTGTGCTCGATCGTATATTGGTACGATATGCATGTAAAGCATACCAGGATCTAATGCCAATCTCTGTAATTCACCACCATTTTGGCGATGATTTCCTTGATGTTTTTATTTGCAGCCTCAAGCGCCATTCATCTGAGGTCTGTAAGGACTGAGTTGTGGTGCTTGATTTTGAAAGCCTGGAAAAATTTCTGAACTTCGGCACCATTGAGATTAGGAGCATTGTCTGGATGATTCTTTCTGGAATTCCATATTCAGATAATGTCCCTTTGATGAATCTAAGAAACATCTTCTGTGTAATCCTGGCATATGAAGCGTTCCACCCACTTAGTGAAATAGTCTATTGCCACCAAAATGAAACGATGACCATTGGATGCCTTGGGATTAATTGAGCCGATCACATCCATGCCCCACATCGAGAAAGGCCAGGGAGATACCATGCTGTGTAATGGAACTGAGGAGCATTGACTCGACCTGCATATATTTGGCATTTGTGGCACTTCCGAACATGATTGATACAGTCATTCTCATGGTGGACCAATAATAACCACTTCTTAGGATTTTGCGTGCCATCATGTGTCCATTGGCATGAGTTCGCAAATTCCTTCATGGACTTCAGTCATGATTATTGAGCTTCATGAGCATCTACACATCTAAGAAGAGTGGTGTCATGATTCCTCTTGTAAAGGACTTCACCATTCAGGAAAAAGGACATAGCCAGTTGTCCGATTGTCTTCTGCTTATCTCATTTGCCCCAGCTTGGGTATTCTCCCTTTGAATATCCTGCTAATATCATGATACCATGGTTGACCATCTGTTCAGCCTCTACATTACCACGGTATCCTGGTTCATCTTGTACCTCTACATGGATAGGTTGGACATTGGTGTGGACTTCCAATTTAGTCATTACAGCCAAAGTCGCCAATGCATCCGCATATTGGTTCTTGTCTCGAGTTAAGTGAGAAAATGATATATCATCAAAGTGCTCAATTAGTCGAGACAAGTGCTTTTGATAAGGTACCAATTTGGGATCCTTTGTACGCCATTGTCCATTAACTTGGTAGATTATGAGTGCCAAATCTCCAAAGACTTTTAGTTCTTTGATTCCCAAGTCAATTGCCACTTGCAAACCATTTGCACACGCCTCATACTCTGCAATGTTGTTGGTACATTCAAAATCTAATTTGATGGAGCTGGGTCCTGTTCCAGTGATACTACGCGGCTCCTACTCCACATCCATTCATGTTGACAGCCCCATCAAAGTACATCTTCCATGTATTCTCCTCTTCTACATCTTCTTCCACCACCAATACCTCGTTATCAGGAAACTCGCGTGGTGGGTTGTCCATCTTCCAAAGGGTTTGGCTAGGTGATCAGCAATTGCACCTCCCTTGACAGGCTTTTGAGTCACGTACTTGATATCAAATTCTCGCAGTCTCACTTGCCACTTTGACATTCTCAATGACACATGGGGACTATCAAATATGTATCTCAATGGATCCATTCAAGATTAACCAAGTGGTGTAGTATAACATATATTGCCTTAGCCTTTTAGAGGCTCATGCTAATGCACAATAGGTCTTCTCAATTGCCAAATAGCGGATTCACATTCATTAAACTTCTTGCTCAGATAATAAATAGCTTGTTCTTTCTTTCCATACTCATCATATTGTCCCAACATTGCCCCAAGTGACGTGGGCAACATGTGAGGTACAATATTAGAGGACGACCTGGTATAGGTGGGGTCAAACTGGAGGTTTTATTAAATAAGCCTTTATTTTGTCAAAGGCTTCTTGGCACTCTCATTCTATTCTCCAGGTTGATGTTTTCGTGAGCTTGAATATCGGCTCACAAGTACTAGTCAAATTGGCAATGAATCTAGCAATGTAGTTGAGCCTCCCAAGAAAACTTCTCACTTCCTTTTCGGTTCGGGAAGGCATCTCTATATGCCTTTACTTTGTTCTGGATCTACCTTTATCCCTTCTCTCGACAATGAATCCGAGTAATTTCCCTATAGATGCTCCGAAGACACATTTATTCGGGTTCAGCCGCAGCTTATATTTCTGAGCCTTTCGAACAATTTTTGTAGAACTGTTACATGACTTTCTCCCTCTTTAGACTTGGCGACCATGTCATCCACATACACTTCAATCTCTTTATGCATCATGTCATGGAATAATGCAACCATGGCACGTTGGTAGGTGGCACCAGCATTTCAATCCAAATGACATGACTTATAGCAGAATGTTCCCCGGCGTTATGAAAGTAGTTTTTCCTTTGTCGTGAAAATCCATAGAACCTGATTATACCTCAGTACCCATCCATAAATGAAAACGGTGATTTCCAGGTGTATTATCAACTAGGACATCAATGTGAGGGAGTGGAAAATCGTCTTTTGGGCTAGCTTTGTTTAGATCCGATAATCCACGCACATTCTAACTTTTCCATCCTTTTTAGGCACGGGCACAATGTTAGCCACAGTCGTGTGTCTTGACACCTCCAAAAATCCGGCCTCTATGTTTAGTCACCTCCTCTTTTATTTTCAATGACATTTCAGCCGCATCCTCTCAACTTTTGCTTTGGTTAAGCTCGCATATAAAGGAATCTTATGTGAAGCTATTTCTCGGTAAGCCCGACATATCATGGTAGGACCACGCAAAGACATCCAGGTATTCTTTGAACAATGCAATCATTTCTAAGCGTTCTGGATTTTCCACTATTTTCAGCTCCTTTTTCTCTTCTTAAGTGCCCATGTTAATCAACTCGATCACCTCATTGTCTAAGTCAAATCCCTTTTCTATGTTCCAGTAGGTCTGAAAATTGCCTAACAATTTCTTGATCTTCATCAGATTCATGGCTATCACAATCAATTGCAGCAAGAGAACCAATTGACGAGTTTCCAAATTCCCTTTCATGAGGCAAAATTTCTATAGCATTTAGATTCCTGGAAAGCAATTGTGGTGGGTTGGAAGGCCAAAACGGATAGTGGAAAAGTGCAAAATAAAATAAGAAAAATAAAAATTAATGAGCTAAAAATGATGGTAAAGAGAAAGCAAATAGAGGACTGAAACAAGGAGAATGAAAGACACAAGAAAATAAAAGATGCGGGAATAGGAAAAAATGCTGAATAAACACACAAGTTTATTTATGATGTCTTCAAGTAGCATAAATAGTCTTTCCTGATACAACACAAATAATTACTTTGAGCAATAACATCAATCACGGTTCAGTTCCAATTCATGAGCATTTCATCATTGTTGGCAGCATAAATCTTGTTGCTCTTTCAGTTGTCTTATGTCCAAGGTGTTGATGGTGAGACGAGCAAAATGAACTTTTCCACCTGTAATCACTTCAGCTGGACTGGGAAATGTTTCCTTCAAGTGAGGATCTGCTTTATTTTCTTCTCATATTTCTCCTGTTGAAGGGTCATAGCATCCATTTCCTCTTCTAATGGTGCATTATATCCCAAACCAAATCGATTAGGTTTCTTGAGAGCGAAATATAGGTACTAAATACCTTGCAAGTATGGTCCTAACCCTTACCATGTAGGTATCCATTCTTAGCCATGATATGAGCCACTATTTGATTAACATTCTGCATTATGGACCCACTCATTCATATCTGGGCTTCACCAACTCCAGGCTATGCCACAAGTTATTGTCTATGACTCCACATTCTCCACATATGGTAGTGAGACTGGTTTGGATACAATGATGTCCCTTCTCCATGGATTGTGATAACTGATCCATTCTCAATATATTTAACCTTTTGATGCAAGGTTGAAGGGACCGATATCATTAATCCATGGTCTTCCTAGCAACATGTTATAATTGAGCTAATCTCCATCACCTGGAATAACACTTGATTTGCTTGGCCCAATCTCTAGTGGCAACACCACTTCACCTAGAATGTTTTTCATAGCTCCATCAAAAGCTTTTACAACCATCACTTGAGGTGATATATCATCCACACTCATTGATAGTTGTTTCAAAGTGGACAGTGGTAATACATTTAACCCTTATCCTCCATCAATAAGGACTCTAGGCACTATGTGGCCTTTGCATTTGAGGGTTATATGTAGTGCTTGTGGGTTAGCCCGTGATACCACTTCTTCATCTAAGAATGTGATCATATTGACACGTTTCATGGTCCACTATATTTATCATGTTCTCCAATGAAATGTCGGGCTTGACATAGGCTTCCTTTAGGACCTTCAATATTGCCTTTTGATGAGATTCAAAGGACAAGATTAGTGACAGAAGAGATATCTAGCAGGAGTCTTCTTTAATTGTTCCAAATATCATACTCGCTTTGTTTCATGATTTTAAGGAACTCTTCTTCCTCCTCTTCTTTTCTTTTCTTCCTAACTCTGAACCTTTTCAACATTCCCTTCATCAACAAATTTCCCTTTTCCAACTCCTTGGGTCCATACACCCTTCCACTTCTTGTTATTCCTTTTACCTCCATGATGGTCACTTCCTCACCTCCTTGAGCTTTTGAGGTTTCCCCTATGTCACTTTTCATTTCAACCTTGGTCTCATAATTTCAAGGTACGGCATGTGTGTCCTTATACACAAAGGGTGTTGGTTTCTTCACAGTGATCACTACCTTTCTGGCTGGCGCTGATTAAGCGGAGGCACTCAAAGTACAAAACGCTCGATCATATTCACCTTCTCAAGGACATTCTGTTTCTTTTTTGCTTGTATAACACCCAAGTTAAGCAATCCCTGTACATGAACCTTGAAATCCCAACAGTCCTCAATATCATGCCCAGACTTCCACAATGGTATGCACAACTTGATTCCTTATCATGTTTCTCATTCTCTATTGTTAAGGATGTGTTTACATTGTAACCAGCCTCCTTCAAGCGATAAAAATTTTCTCATAGGGGTTTGAAGATTCAAAACCTTCTTGATCAATGGTTCTTCTACCTCCAAAGCATTTACTCGACCTCCTCCTTCATGATTTGGAATTGGATTATGGACAATATCTGGTTTTGACTCCTCTTGAAAATCCAGCCTCCCACAAGCAATTAGCTTCTTCACTCCGTCTGAAACCTTCACAATCCTCGATAAAATGTCCTGCTATGTCCATATGATATTTGCAAGTTAAGTTCGGGTTATAAGTTGGGTATGGTGGTTCTAATGGGTGACAGATATCCAGATGAGATGAGCATCAACTAGTCGTTAAAAAGATCAGCATTTGAGATGGATAGTTTCGGGAAAGGTGGTAAGTTTGGGAATCGAAACGACTTTGGTTTTGGGTATTAGGCCGTAGTGGTGTGGTATTTGGGTAGTTCTAAGGATGTATGGTTGGGTTATAGGTATATGTTGGACGAGCTGGTTGCGGGCGTATATGAATGTTATTGACTTGAGGTTGGGGGTATGGAATTGTATTTGCAGTTGGAGTGGCTTGGTATAGTGGGTAAGGAGGGATGGATGGTATTTGGGATCTTGGGTGTGTCGAGGTGTATCTTGGAATGAAAGATTGCTGACCTTGCACATAATTTACTTCCGCCTCTTTTTTCCTATGCAAATCCTTTCGTGTCTTCATTGCTCATAGGAAGTTTCCGCTTGGCCAAACTCTCAATTCTTTCACCTCGGTCACTAGCTAGAAAAATCTTTGTATGGTGCTCCTGCCATTATCCCAATATAAGGAGATCCTAAGGTCCCCAAAAAGTATGAACACATTTCAGAAGGGATAAGTGGCGGTTGCACCTAGCGCTAAAGTTCTCCATCTTTGAGCATATTGTTTAAACGACTCCTTCTTTCCTTTGCATTGTGCTTAATTGCTCACGTGTGGGTGCTATTTCCATGTTGAACTTGTACTGACTCATGAATTGATCAACCAATTCTCTCCAACAGGAAATTTTAGAATGGTCTAACTGGATATATCATTCTAAAGCAGACCGCTTAAGCTTTCATGGAAAAGGCTGATGAGAAACTTCTCATCTTTGGACCATATTGCCATTTTAGTCCAGTAACTCTTCAAATAGAACAAAGGATTACCGGTCCCATCATATTTTGAGAAGTCAGGAACCTTGAAGTCTTTGGGAACTATCAGATCTAAAGGAGGACATAGTTGCTCAATTTCCACATAGCCATAGGTGTTAGGTCCCTGAATGGCCTTAATTTGATCTTGAATCTTCTTCATCCATTCTTCTCTAAACTTGTCTTTATTCACCTCTTGCACGGCTATTCTTGAGGAAAATGGTTGTTTTTGAATGACAACATGAGGTGGCTCCCAAACGGGGTAGCATGCCGTGCCCTCAATATGAATGTTCTCTAATGGACGATAGCCTTCCCCAATTGGGATCACCAATGGCATTGTGGTGGTGGCTGTCCATGAAGGTTATTCAGAATTTCATCCCCTTCATTCACCCCTTGAGTGACATTTACAGCCACATTTGATGTTCCCGGTATGGCTACCATTGCAGTCTTGGTTGTACCCCCCTGACGCGTCACTATGTCTCAACTTGGATTAGTTCCTAATAAATCCAGTGACTCCTTCATGGCTCTCATCATTTCTTCCATCTTTGCTTGGTTATTTGACATTTCATTCAATTTCCCTCTCACTGCATCAACTTCCATGCTCAAACTTTTTACTTGGTCAGAAGCATTTTCTGTTCATGATTACCACCAGCCATCTTAGTCCGAGCTCTGGTATTGTGAATACGAGTTAGATCGGTATCTCCTTCCTTGGGCGCCCAATTGTGACACAGTTTTACCTCTTGAAAAGAAGAAAAAGAAAAGGAATTAGTGAAAAGATAAAAATATTGCAATTTGTTAGAGAGCGGCAAATATATCCTGGTCTTGACGTGAGTATCTTTGATGATAACTGTTTCCAGAACGTCTCGTTCAAAGGTACTAAGTTATAGCTATTGCCATGAGACCAACACAATGCAAAGAAGCAACCATTCTTTTATTTATCATTTGTCACAATCATCATTTTTCATACAACCATTCAAAGGAAATACATCATAAATATGATCACAACATGCTACCCAACAGAAAGCCCTTATGTGTCTTCAACGTCTTCCTCGATTATTTGCTTCATTCTCCCAATCAAGTCCTTACAATAGCCAACAAAGTTGCTAATTTCAGTTGGGGTTTCAAAAGGGATGATTTCCTGCTCAGCCGCTTTAAGTGTCTTGGAACGTCTTCTATTGCGTTAGCCAACCCTGCTAAGTTCGAAAAGCGAATCTTCAACTCATGAATGACATGATCTTGGTGTTGCACCTCAAGATCCAAATTTGCAACTTTTCCTTTTTTCTCCTAGGGCAGCTTGATACTTCAGGATCTCATTTTTCATGTGTTGATTTAATTCCTCAACTTCCTCTGATATTCCTTGTTCATTTCTTCTATTTGTTGCTTCATTTGTTCCTTTTCCTCACGCGGCTTTCTCAAGCAATTTTGGCCTTTCGAAGTAGCTCCTTTAGTTGCTGATTTCATTATTGCCATATCACGTTCTTGCCTTCGAAGCCTTAGTTCTTTATTGGCAGCTTCAAAACATTCTTTGGTCTTTACCATGTGCTCCTGCCCCATTTTTAGCCTTTTCCTGGTCCCTTCTAGAATCTGATCTTTTTCAGCAATTTCTCGCTTTAAAGTTGCATAATCATGGTGAGCGTTTTCAACTCGAACTCCACTTGTACCTTTTCTTGTTTAGCCTTGTCCAACCTTTCTTTCATTTCTTTGATTTCTTCATTTTCATCAGAATGCAAGGCCGATGTCTTGCAGGAATAATTGTTGTCAAGATTCTAAATGGCAACTTGACCTCTTGAGCCCTACTTTCACCCATTGGCGGTAATTTTCTTTTACCGCACAACTCCTAGCTCCCAATTCTTTTCCTTTTCGGATGACATTGTTCCAAGCAAATTGGACCTTCCGTAGTAGGCCAATGTCATGGGAATCTAGGTAATAAAGGACAAATGGAGTAATTGCAGCTTCGGAAGGCGGTCCCATCATGGGGTAACCAGCGCGCAACACCAATGCTGGATTGTAATTTATACACCCTCGAGTACCCATAAGGGGTACATTTGGAAAGTCTCGCACTGGTAAATCAAGGTCTGCCATCTTCCCACCAAGGGTACCATCGGATCACCTTTTCATTCAATTTAACCAGGTCTTCAGCCATTCTCGCCCACTTTTCTTCTTGATACGATGCATTTTTAGATCATCAAGGGGACAAGATGCCTTGTAATTTCTTTGGAAGATATGCGCGTAACCCACACATATAGTATTGGTAAACAACACAAATTCTCTTACCATTCCTCTCATGACAAAAATCCAAGGAAAGTAGAATCTCTGCTAGGAGGAAAAGGATTGTGACCATGAAACTTTCTAGCAAGGAATACATCAATTGCTGCAAGATCTATGAAACCGTCAATATTGGGAAACAAGACGGTGCCATAAATGGTGAGGGTCAACACATCTGAAAAAGTGTCCCAATCTTCGGCTTGAGCTAAGCTGTGCAAGTGCTTCTCCAAATAATCTCTTGTGAATCCCTTTGTCCCATTTCTACATTTCTGGGCTTCATGCAAATTTCTTACATTTACCTTTAGGACATTTGCTATAGTGTGCAAAGAAGCATAATGTCCTTGGTAATTGTAAGGTTTTTCTCCTTCTAGCGGTAACCCCAGGTTCGTTCAAATTCTTCAAGGGTTGGTGCCAACTGAAAATCTTGAAAGGTGAAGCATAAGAGTGGAGGATCATAATAGGGCCAATGGTGTGACCTCTACATCTATTTCCACTTCTAATAGGCTCAAGATTTTTCCATATTTTCTTGTGAGAGAAAGACGTTGCGGTGCTTTCAACAGCTGACTCAAGGATCTCAGGCTTTCTGTTCAGGTTTCTTGGTTTTGAGTTGCAAAGTCTTTTTCAATTCTCTTCATGATTGTTTGGTCTCATGTTTGCTTCCATTTTTAGATACTCACAACAAGACTTTGATATGGTTCTCTAACAAACCTGCTCAGCAACGAAGAAAATGAGTTTTTTTTATATAAAAAAGGCAATAAACACTTGCATGTTAAAGAATTTATGTACATAAAATAAATAAATTAATTAAAGAAAAGGTATGCTCCCTTTGTGTCCTATTTGAGGTAAAATATGGGTGTCAAAACTTGTGGTCCTATGGTTGTTCTATTTTGTGAGCACTTTCACCAGGTAGGTCTATGATCTCGGATTCTACAAGTCTCTAGAGTTAAAGGCTCATTTCGAATGTTATCCACAACGGCGGGTGAAGCGAGAGGTGTAGGACATTCACGAAGTCACACTCAACGAGATTTCGCAATAACCAAACAGGATGTACATCCAAAATGGCTACCACTACACAATCTCTTACCTATCTCAAGTTGCACTTAGAACCGGGTATAGGGCCCACTCGTGTGTGATAAATGTGTGAGTGTTGTGTGTGAAGGGAGCATACAAACCTGGAATCCTATAACTACCCATGGTAAAATACCTGCAAAATAAATACAAACAACAAATATACAAAACCAACAATAGTCGCCTACCCTAAAGTTTTCACAAAAAAAACAAACAAAAGTCGTCTACCTTATGGTTGTCACAAAGAAGCAAAATAATGCTGACAAAATTCTAGCATAAAAAGAAAATAACAAGATAAAAATATAAAATAAATATCAAAAAATAAAATAAACTAAAAAGAAGTTATAATAATATGCACAATCAATTATTTAGGCTTGACTCTACGAATTCCCAGGTGGAGTCGCCATCTGTCGCGGGATCGCGACGGCGGCGAAAAAATAATTCTGTTAAAATTGGAAGTCGCCACCAAGTTTATTTAAATTGGGAAAACATGGAAAAACCCGTTTTATTAAAAAAATCTTTGAAACCAATTTAGTTTGGAGTCGGTTATGCATAGGGAAGGAAGGGTTTTAATTACGCACCCCATACACCGTCCTTAGACGGTACCTTAATTGATTTGTGCAAATTATTAATAACCTTTCAAAATATTCATTTTTATATTTTTATTTACAACAAAATTTAAAAAAAAATTGAGGAACACAAGCTGTCACAATCAGTGTTCAAAATACTGTGTTAACAAACTATCACGGTTAAATTAACATTTTTATTCAAAATACAATATTTCACAAATAAGTAACAAATTTAAACTAAATATATGAAAATGAAAATCTCTTATGAATTATAAATATTTACAAATAAGATAAAAATTTATTTTGATATTTTTTACGAAAATAAAATAAAATATAAAAGAGAACATGCTTTTAAAGAAATTTGGAACATCAATTTCACAATTCAAATGTCCAAAATAGAGTTAACAAGCGTCAGGCTAAATTAACTTTTTATTTGAAATAAAATATTTCCTAAAGAAATGAAAATTAAATGAAATAAAATATCTCATAAAAAAACTCATGAAAAATTACAATTAAGACAAAAATTATAAATATTAATTTTGACTTGACAGGGATCGGAATCGCCTACTCCTACGTATCCTCTAGATGCAATGGGGAATTCAAAGTCACGTAGTTCTGTAAAAAATATTTGTAGGTTAATTAATTTTTTTT